>JAGFPH010006008.1:20312-61592 GCA_018207615.1 Philaenus spumarius
ATGTGCCTTTAGTGTCCGTCTGTGACCCCATAAGAATATACTGTATCTTTAAATTTTCGTTTTACTATCTTAATTAATTTTTGCTTTACGTTAATTCTACGTCAGTCAGTTAGGACAAAACCGCTTATATATATATATATATATATATATATATATATATGCATATATTTAGGTTCATTATAAATGTACATACTAACGAGTTAACATCCACACATCATATTTATGTAGGCCTAGATTAAATTTGTTTTGAAATATTTTTTCAAATGTTTTTGAATGCATAAAGATCATCTGCCTCTAACTTTTTCACGGGGGCTTACTAGTAATTTCGTAAAATGGTCACAAAAATACTTAAAGTTTATTTCAGGAACTGTTTCAGCCATCTACAGTTTGGTTAATTAAACGTTGTCCGCCGAGACGAGTTAATAATGATTTAGAACTAGGTTATTGTGATATACATTATTTATCCAGTATTAGGTGTTCTAAAAGGCAAAAAGTAAGCATACATTTTAATAAATAGGTAGGCCTACACAAATTATTAGAACCAAATCTGACTTAAGGATTAAATGTTTTGTAGGATCTAAATTAATAAATGTAAGACGTTCAAATAATTTAAGTTGTTTTATCTCCGTAGTTAGCTACTCAAATGTTGAGAAGGCTTTCCTTGTACAGTTTGCTATTCTCGTATAGCAAGTTCTCAAGTATTTGAGAAATAAGAAGAACATTTTCAGTGTAGTGCACCATTTTTTAGGCAGCGTATAGGGCTCAACATTTTGAGAAAAACAATGTGGGATCAAAAATTTGAGCGGAATTTTGTTTAAGAAAGTAGGATTTGTGTAAAACAAAGAAAAATCAAACGTAGTAAAAACATTATCTAAAACAAAGAAAGGCGCAAATATCATTGTTTGACGGTTATTTTGGCGTAGAAACTATAAACATAGATGTTCCAACTTAATGATGAGTTCTGTAATGTTTGCAACACACATATAATATGTTGTACAATTTTATATCTTGTTAAAAATGTTCAGTATGTAAATAAAAACGTGTGTTTTACGGATAAATTACTTTTTATCATTTTCTGTTCCCTACCTTTGTATAATTTTATTTTCGTTAATTTCAAATAAATTATCGGAACATTCTTATCTTATTGTAATTCTTGTATATGTTTACTTTATAATAATAATAGTGATTGTTGTATGTAGAATGGTATTCAGGGAGTTGACAATTTAAATACAGATAGGTGGAAGAGGGCAGAATGGGCTTAAATAATGTTTTTTAATTGTTGTATTCGTTCAATTAGCGCTTGCCCAGCATGCACGTATACTATACTCCATTCCACCAGCCATGGAATGTGACGCAATAGAAGACCCTTCACTAGACCTAAGTGAGAAAACATTAATTGATCTGGATGTTTCGCATTGTGCGAGTTTTGTATACCAGGTATAGCTCGGATCTGATGTAGCTTCTAAATCACCATAAGTTATGTGAATTTCATTTCCTGATTCTTATCTGCGGGAGACGATAAGAGTTGTTTACAACTTGAAATAATTGTTATTTAGATTTATTTTTGCAAAGTATATTTAATTAAATTGTAACGAGTAAAACAATATCACGTTTTTCCGTATTTTTGTAAGAAAGCTTCGTATCTTGGTAAAAGTAGTTTGCTATAGTCTTTCCGCTCGGCCATGATACCCGAGGACTTTAGTGTGCGCGGTAATCAGGTATCCGTAGTGGACGGGAGGGTGGAGAGGGGCATCTTTTCTACAAACATTTTGTGACTCACCGGGTACAACATCCACTCTATGTTTTATGCACGTGTAGTAGGTGCCTGGTCGTGCGCACAGCTAAAGTCCTCGATCTGTACCTAAGGGATTAAGGTGTGGCTATACATACACGTCACGTCACGTCCCGTCCACTAACGTCATTTTAGGTAGGGTGGCTGTACATACCCGTCACGTCACGTCACGTCACGTCACGTCCAGGCACAAAAAGTAGCGCGCGCACATCTTGGCTTTCCAATCCACTTTCAGTTGTAGTCAACTGTCAATATATTTCCATGTTAAACTATTGTTATACAATTATTATTATTATCAATGTTATCTTGACTTTATAAGTGAGCCTCTAAACCGCAGTAATAGAGTTATAATTTTAGATTATAAAGTTATTATAGTAGTTATAATAGTAATAGTAATGTATATACTAAATTTATATTGATAAAATTAATTTTGATAAAATATATTACTGTATACAATCTAAATATATTTTTCTTACCTGTGGAATTAATTTTAATTGCAATTTCTTCCCAGCAGTAGTTCCTCCTTACGTTATTCATGTATAAATTGTGAGAAGGGTCAAAAAGTTCTTTGAAGTCTTGCACTAAAGTTATCAAATACTCGTCGTCTATGGTTGACGCACAACAAAACACTATGTTACTGAAGGAACGACACACAAGAAACAGGTGAACAGACACACTCCACCCCTTGAACTGAAAAGGTGCAATATTTTTGTTTATCTCTGTTATGGAGCCAACAAAATATAGTCAAAAAACATTCAGCTATACCAACGATGTTTCCCGACTGTGCGCGGACAAAGCCGAAGCGGAGATAAATGACGTCGCTTGACGTGACCCCTGGCTATACATACCCGTCACGTCACGGTACGTCACGTCACGGCACGTCACGTCACGTCACGTCACGGCACGTCACGTCACGGCACGGTATGCTCTCTAGAGCATTCGAATATTTTCTGGACGTGACGTGATGTGACGTGACGGGTATGTATAGCCACCTCCATTTGATTACATAGGGAGCATACCTCTGGAAAAAAGACGGGACGTGACGTGACGTGACGTGACGTGACGTGTATGTACAGCCGCACCTTTAAGCGACTTCTTGGAACTCAACTCCCCCTCCCGACCCGCTCGCGGGGCCGGCCGGTGGCAAACAATGACTCACCTAGTGGCGCTGTCGCACAGCACTACTACTTTTTTTTAATTTCAATTTTAAATTTATATTGATAATTTTTTTTAATTCTGCTTAACATTCTAAAGAAAACGAGCCTAAACGCGACCAAAATGCTTCATAAACTAGGATAAAAATACACATATATATACAATAACAATGAAATGTTGATTTGTTTATTGTACAACGTAATAACATTATTGTATTTGTCACTAATTAAATTATTCAAATAATTAAATTAAAAATCTATAAATTATTTGACATGTGTCTTTAAAACACAACAGTTAGTAGGAAGCATGTTGAACATTTTTAAGCAAATGTAAGAGTACTTCACAGTTTTGACCGACTTTCATGCCGTGGATATGAAGCATTTCAGTCGCATTTGGACTTATTTTCTTTAGAATGTTCTGTAGAGTTCAAAAAACTTGAATGTTTTAAATTTAAACTTGAAATAAAAACATTTTTAGTGCTGTGCGACAGCGCCGCTAGGTGAGTGATCGTTTTCCACCGGCCAGCCCGGCGAGTGGGTTGGGAGGGGGAGTTGAGTTCCGAGAAGTCGCTTAATCCCCTGGGTATCACTGCCGAGAGGAAAGACGGAAAGACTATATATCAGGTTCGTCTATTCTTTAGTGTCACTAGGATTATCTTAAAACTGGTTGTTTGAAAAAACCAAAAGAAATCATCAAGAGGTGACATATTTGTTCTCACTGTACGTGAAATACCAAATTGATTGTATCTTATGGCCAAAAAATGTGAATACGGTTTCATTTTCACCACAGTATTTCTGAAGCTCCAAGCATAGTAGTGAGATTAAAAAGTAAACAATTTCACAAATAGGATTATTAGGAATCGGCCTATTAGGAATTTCAAATATTTTATTCAGATATTATCCATAACTATTTTGTTACCTTTGAAAACCTAAATAGAGACTTTTTGTTTTTGGTAGTTTGGTCCTGCATAAACGCAAGCGAAATCAGTCTGTCTTTTATACTTTCAAATAAGACATAATTATTTTAGACAGTACTTTTATAAGTATTTAAGTTTAATTTATACCAGTAATTCCTGAGTAATTTAGGAATTCTAGGGATTATGAAATGTATAAAAATAATTACTATAGTCTTTTATTCGACTAATAAATTTATTTTCTCAAAGGTGTTTTTGTCGCTAAGCGATATCTCCCTTGATTCATCAACAAAATTAATTATTCAAGCTTACGTTCCCCGCTATTGACGAAAAATAGAGAAACAGCTTAAAATGTAATAAAAAACTTTTGCATTATATTTCATACGGTTCCTAATGAAAGGCGCCATCTGTTAACAATCTGTTTAACTAACGTGACAGCTGTTATTTAGATAGATAACAGCTTTAATTTACATTATGTATGCAAGTGTAATCTATCTCGCAAATCAATCAAATTAAATCAATGTAAAGAATTATAAACTGTTGATAAACGTAAATCAATGTTATCAATGTAAATAAATAAACGCAATTCACTTAACTAAATCAACGTATTAAATCAGGTAAGTAGGCCTACTAAAACCTTGGGAAATATTCGCACGGGTCAGCAATATAGTCCTAGTATTATAAACGTCAATGATTTTACGTTTCAACAATCTCAGGAACGGAAAATGGGAAAAGTTCCCGGCCTTAGATATAAGCTAGAGACACATAGAGAAGCAAAATGACAAAACCTTGCTCCATACTCGTACGTGAAACAAATAACAAAACACAAGTAATTATTAAATGAGTATTTAATGTATCCAAATTTGTTGTCGGTAACCCGGTTCTATCTTTATGATTGCTAAGACTAATGGGCATATTCGATCAGCAATCGTTAAAATGCAGTATAAAAATATCATTTAAACTGTAAAAGAAATATTTTTCTGTTTAACATCTTTTAATAGTAGTGAGGGGAATAACGCAACGAACAGCAATGTTCGAACCTGTACTGAACTACTACGTGAACTACGCATTGCTAAAACCTTCCTTTATATATGTTAGTATTTATTTTTAATTTTATAAAAAGCTCGGTATTGTTAATCTTGTAAAGTGAGGTGACCAATGTAAAGCCGGAACACTCAATCAACAAGAAACTCTCCCGTTCAACTTGACCGACGCCGTCGCGAAACCAGATCCTAAATTGCATTTACGAAATATACTTTAACAAATAACAAAACTGGTATTATTTATCTACGTTACCATAGGGTAATTTGTTAAAAATCTGTTCTATATAGGTAAATTATTTGACAGCTATCTTTAATTCTATAAGCCAATCGCAAATTAAACGTTTCTCTCTATTATATAAAAAAGTTTTTCTACTTCTTCTTCTCATAATAATAAAATTATAAAGTAATAAAAATAGATTAAATACATGTATTTACAGTGTAATATAGGCCTAAATCAGACGCGCATGAATGGATTAACGAGATTCCCGCTGTCCCTATCTACGATCTAGCGTAACCACTGCCAAGGGAACGCGGGCTTGGAAAAATTAGCGGGGAAAGAAGACCCTGTTGAGTCAGTAAGATGAAAAAAATTTAAATAAAATAAATGTTAATAATCATATTTTTTGCTGTTGTATCAAATAAGTTTTTGCAGTAGTATCATGAAAAATAATGTTCAAAACTCGTGGGAAAATGTTCTTTCCTGGTGCTCGTTCTCTTTAAATTTGTAACTTACAAATTCAATACATTTTTTCACTTGATGACAAAGAAAAAATAAAGTTGAACGAGGCCTCCCGGAGATCGCGAAGCGAGGGGGTTGGGGGTTGGCGATCGGAGCCAGCAGGAGGCAAAGCTCCGTAGTAATGTTTAAAATACATTGTCTTCTTCATTATTGTTGTAAACCCAATATTAGGCTTCATAATACTTCAAGTTTATTAACCTATAATATTGATTATTACCTCATCGACCAGTATATGGTAATAATATTTCAGATTGTTTTTACAATAAACATATTTTATCCCACATTATCCTCTGAAAACACCCTAATTATTTTGGAAACAATTATTTATGGTAAAAATATTGTTCCTTCGTATAGTTTTGGAAACTTGTGGTGGACAAATTTTAATACATTTTTGAATATTAGAATGCAAGAGTTTTTTTTATGTGTAGCTTACAGTCGTTGACAAATTCACTTACCAAGGTCTATGAACTTTAGTAGAACGATTAAGAGAAATTTTAAGTTTCAGTTTCACACTTCAGAAGATTGTTAAAATTATTATATTAGCCTACCTACAGTCTTGTACAGCCATCGTGTATTGCCACGCAATCTAGCGTTGAATCCCTGTAAATCATTATAATATTAAAACTAAACAGAGTACAGTATCCACACACAACGCAACGTTATAACATCTAATAGGTTAACAAAGAACATAATTCGCAGCTGAACCGCTGATGTGAGTTGATCAAATTTCCAAAATTAAGTGTATATATTTTAGGGTTTCAACCAACTATTTGAAAAATTGGTATACTCAAGAATAATTCGCTAAGTCTACGAAATATATTAGTCAGCCTCCAGCTCCGGCTCAGCGAGGCTTTGCGAGTTTGCGGTCTCGGATTATGGACTGCTTCGCTTTGAACGGTAAGTTTATGGTATTTTATTTTTTGTTCGATTTTAGCTGAACTAGATGGGCTATTAGGTCGTATAAAAAAACCCAAATGTGCAGAATAATTTTCTATATTTATTTTTAACGTAAAACCCAAAACGTTTTAATCTAGTAAAAAATCCACAAAAAATATTACTTTCTGTTAAAAACGTACTTCCGGCTGTTGGATTTTTTGGATAACGAACTCAGCAGAGCGACTTAGAAAACCAATATGTACACCAAATTTGGACCATATCAGAAGTAAAATGCGGCCGTTAGAGTGCTAATAGATATATATGACACCCCAAAACGTATCCTGGGGATCATTGACCTCTCCCGACCATAGGATCTCTTAAGAGTCACTGCAATAGCTTTCTTATGGAAATTCGTTAATACTGTAACCTATAAGTTACTTGCAATCTATAGGATAAGCTAAATACCCCCACTGACTCAACACGGTTTCTCCTAAACCACCGAACGGATTACAATGAAACTTGGCACACAGCTTACTCTAAAGTCCTAGACGCTCGCTAAGAAATGGGTTTGAAAAATGCAACCTCTAAGATGGTTAAAAATAGGAAACCGGTAAAATGTGGAGATATTGCCGCACGAATATTGAAGGCGATTATTTTTAAAGACCGATTCAATAAATTAGGTTTTATTCGATGCTTTAATGACTATGTAAAAGAGGTACTTTTATAAAAACCAAACTTAAGGCCGGCTAACTTATTTAATTTTTATGGAATTTCTGTATGCTTTTAGAGTTTTTAGTAAGAATTGGCAGGTTGTGTATTATTTATTAATTTAATAAAGAAATTTTTCTCAACACAAAATGTCACCATTTGTTTTCTGATAAACAATAATTTTAAAGAAATAATTATAAAGCCATTTATAGATAAAGAATACTACCACAAAAATATCATAAAAATATAATACTTTTTTGTCGTTGGTAGATATACTTTATAACCATACTAAACTGTTTAAGGAATTATAACATTAACACGTGAACACCGTAAATTAAAGTACTTTTATTTAGTCATTTATTATAGAATAAGAGGACTGAAACTTATATCATTCAAAGGTACTGTGCCATAGCATAGACGTTCTCACATAAAATTATAACTAGGCCTAAACAAAATTGTGTTGCTAAGCTGGTTATTAGAATCAGCTGGTTTATCTACAGCTGGCATTTTATACAGTTGGTTGCTACGAATGAATATAAAATGTACATTTTTGTAGATAACGGCTTTATATTTTTCATACACATGATTTTGCCACACAAAACGCTTCAAACAATTAAATTGAAGCATTTTAATCACATTCACTTCAGTTTGAGCTAATATCTCTTTGCTCCTCTAATAAAATAATTCAAACAAATATGCTACTTAGCGTTGTTTCAATTTCTTTCAAATTGAATTATCCCTTATCTTTATACATTTGTTACATCATCCGTTCAGTAATTTAATTATTTAGTTTTAAAGAATTTCATAGGTTTACTAAATATTAATCATTAATTCCAACAAGCTTCCTCTTATAGACCTTCCCACTCTTTTCCTCACAACTTCAAGGTACGAATTAAGAATCTGCAACAGGATTAATTTCAATTTTTTTTGATTCAGAAAAAGTATGTCCGTTGCATGTATGGTTTGAGTAAACTAGTTCATGCAAAACAATTTTTAGGGAGAGGAGACTGTTGCCACTTCCATCTTTGTATATTGTGAAATGCCTATTATTTATTAAAGCCAACCATGATGTTTTGTTGAATGAACAAAATGTTCAGCAATGTGGGACTAGGAACAAAATAAACTTCCAACTACCTTAACATCGCCTTAATATTTATGAAAGAACTAGTGAATATATGGGCAAAAAATGTTCAATAAGCTTCCTCTGCACATTAAAAAAATTAAAAATGTTTGTTTTTTTTAATTTGTAAAAGAGTTTTTGATAGGCAGAGCTTACTATAATGTTAATGAACTTTTAAATGGTAATGTGAAGTTTTAAATTTGTAATTAGGTTCGTATAAATTAGCTTTAAGGCACTCTAAATATTACCTGCTTTTATATTTTCTATGTTTTGTTTTGTTGACAATGTTACCTGTTTTTATAGCTATATTATAAAATGTAATGTAACAGTAAAATAAAATTATATAAATAAATAAATTTTCATAGAAATACATTGCAATTACTTATCCCGTCCAGAAAGTAAAGAACGAATGCGCATCGCGTGCGGCGCAGATCCCCCACTACTGCGATTACGTGCGCGGCCGTTTGCCCCTTCCTTTCTCTTCAGTGTGAGGTGAGTCCCGTTGCTGTGTGGTCAAGCTTCTTATTTTCGCAGCGTTTTAAAATGACGGCGCTAATCGAAAATCTCGCCAAATGTGAAGTACGGAGTGTAATCCGCTTTTTGAAAAACCATTGTTCCGGTCTAGCAAAGTCATGGCAACGGCTTTTTGGGACCGAAAGGGATTAATCCATGTCGATTTCATGCCACGAGAGGCCACAATAAACTCAGAATCCTACTGTGAGACTCTTCAACGACTTCGTCGTGCCATCCAAAACAAGAGGCGTGGAATGCTGTCGGCTAAAGTTTTTTTCATTCACGACAATGCCCGGCCTCATGCCTCGGCACGAACGCGGCAAGAACTCCATAGTCTGAAGTGGGAAATCTTTAGTCATCCTCCCTACATCCCTGACCTCGCACCTAGTGATTTTCATCTGTTTCCAAAGATGAAGCAATTTTTGGGTGGAAAACAGTTTGGAAATGACGATGAACTTAAAGAAGCAGTGATAATATGGCTCAAATCTTTCGCGGCTGATGAGTATAACATCGGCATAGAGAAACTGGTCCCACGTTACAAAAAGTGTCTCGACAACAATGGCGATTACGTAGAAAAGTAGAATAAGGTACTGTGGCTGTGTAAATAAAGTTTGGTGTTGATATCTTTTGTTTTTATTTAACCATGCTAAAACGTTCTTTACTTTCTGGACGGCCCTCGTAATTATGTGAAAAACAATTTGAATTTCGTTACTATACAAACACAATTTTGTGGAATTTCCAGGAGATACTAGTTATTTGTTATTATTAAGTGTGACATAAAACTACCAGTATCACTTTTCTAACACATTCCTTATATGAGTATGCTGGGCTCAATGAAAGGATGATTCCACTTAGGCCTATGTCATGTTAGTCCGACACGACCTACATACTATATGGGACTATCCTAGATCAATCTTTAGTTGACCTCGGTTTCAGAATCTTTGAGAAAGTTCAAACTTTCGTGACAATCGGCGGAGTATTAAAACAAAGGAGACAAAGTATTAACTTTAAGGAGACAATGCGTTTCATATTACTGGTGTACGAAGGCAGTAACTGCATAATTTTCATGTGATTAGGCTTACCAGTTCAAATCTTACACTTTTCACTGTCTCTTTGTAAGCGAATTAAATTGTTATAGTAGATGTTTTATAGACTCTTTAGAAGTAAATTTAATTTTCACAAGCTAATGATGGCACTAGTGATTTTTCTGTGCCTTTACTTTGAAACATGATCTTTTTTGAGACCCCAATTTTATACTCCCCAATATATAGTAAATTTGACCTTTAAACTTGAAAATGAACTAATTAAAGTTAATCAAGTATGTGCTAAAGCCCTAGTGTAAAGTTCATAATGCATTTGGTAAAATATCACGAAACTAGATCAGCTGATCTCGACTTATAAACGGAAAAATCGAAAGACAGAAAATTGTAATTTGTATACACGGTATCGATTCAGTTCTGAGAACAATACAGCCAACTAGATCTTTGGTTTGAAGTAAGTGAGAGTGATATTTGTTAAGGTGAAAATTAAATTCTTTAGGAAATATTTTAACTTGAACTGCTTAAACGTTTAATAAGTTGAAATGCTTACTTCTAAATCTTTTAAATCATCACACAAGATGCACAAAATGATATGATTTTCAAAACTCGTATAGGTTATTTGAGTGGTGTTTCTTCAAGCTCGAGGTAGTGACAGTGTTTTTCCCTATGAAAAAATCGAAATGAAAGGAAATAAAAGGTAATTTTTAAAAACTAAGTTTTTATGTTATTACAGTAAATTATATAATCTTGCAAAATGTTATTTGTTAGCCTCTTTATTTTCTCTCGAAGCGTGCTGAAAGGAATACCACAGATTTTTCAAAATGTCTAATTGAGCTTACATAGCTTTTTCTAGAATCTCTAATGTTCGTTAGGGAGGGCTTTCTCTTGTAAGTTATTCGCTTTCAATTTAGGGCATCTATAAATATAATCTTAAAATATAATTTCACTGAATTTATTATTTAACTACATACGGGGTAATACCGATCAATATGAGTAGCTGACCGGTGTAATTCAACAAGTACTTAAAAATCTCAGGACTAATCAGAGCTTGCAAAGGGTTTTTACATTTCTGACCACTATTACCCACCAACCGAGTTATTTCATCCAGTTTTCTGATGATGTGCTAAGCTGTTATCCACATCTTACATTTCCCAGGAGACACTTCTAAAAACATCAACAATAGTTTATTCGGATAGGCAGTTTTTAGATAAGTAATTACGTAGGTCTAAAAAGAAACGTACACATTTATTTCTATTTATAATAACGTAGATAAATAATGTTACAATAATTACATTATCTGTGTGGTTGTTCAATAAAGTGTGCGTGACTGAGTTTGTTATTCATCGAGAAATGTAAGGAACAAGGACCATCGTGACAACGTATTCATCTAGACCACTTCCTGAGAGCTACTCCAACGGTAACATCCTTTTGCTGATGACGTAATGCGAAGAAAGTTAGCTTCTGTCAGTCAGCCAGTGAGGCGCCAGAAGCAGAACCAGTAGCATCCGCACCTGCAGAGGTAAGTCCATTAAACACCTAACATTACCGGCTTTATCCTGTTATGTTAATTAATCATTGTTTTGTTTATGTTAATGTATTCATACACTCAGTAGGTACAACACCCATTGTTTAGAATCTTTGTGCTATACGTTAAGACTATTAGACAAATTGAAAAAGCCTTTGTGGTTTCTAATTAAACTTTGTACGTTTGTTAAATACGATTTCACTCAAAAACTAAACAACGACTTTGATGAAACTTTAACTTGTGTGGTAACATGGGCTATGTTTCATCATGAATTTTTAAAATGGAACTGAATAGTGGTAGAACACGTTAAAACGTTTGGTAAAAGTACTCCTCCTGTAATGCATTTTATGCTCTGCCTTTGGTGCCCTGATTAAACCGTTCAAGATAAACCAAAATAGTAAACTGAGGAAATGTCTAGTCTACCTTATGAGCATCATATGATGAGCTATTTTACTTTCTCACTTTCTCTTTTTATAGTATAGAGAAAGTATAGTGATCGCAAAAAAAATCGATGTTGAGATTTTTGTGGAAATATCCGTTTTGGGACCCCCTGAGTCCAAAAAAGTGTTTTTTACAAAATGTCTGTCTGAATGTATACAAAGCTAGAGCGAAAACTATTCGATCGATTTCGAATAAATTTGCACCAAACATGTCAATTAGGCCTATATAGATGCACGAAAAAGGGTTTTGAAAAATTACGAAAAACAATCCCCTTTTTAGCCAAAAAACCTCCAAAAAAATCAGTTATAATTTTTTTATAAAAAAACGGCTCTAACGATTTTGATCAAGTTTGTAGCCCTTAATGTACCCTACCATATGCCGAAATCCGTATCTTTCTAAAAATTCTTGTTTAGCTAATAATAATAATAATAACTGATTTTTTAGTTTTTTTTGCCAAAAAAAGGGGTTGTTTTTCAAAAATTTAAAAACCTTTTTTCGTGCATCTATACAGGCCTAATAGACGTGTTTTGTGCAAATTTGTTTGAAATCGATTGAATAATTTTCTCTCTAGCTAATAATAATAATATTGATTAGTTAATCTCCTTCTTTATTATCACCTCTCCTACAATAATTATAAAGTCACAATGAATCTGTTTAATAATTTAAATATGTTTGTGAGCAAGTATGTGCCAATTCCTGGTACCGTTTATTTTATGGTTGTATTTCAGACGGTAAAATAGTAATCAATAGATAAATTGATTTTTGTTTCTTCATTAATATTGGGTAGCGACAAGTTTATTAAAAATGTCTGAAAAATCAAAGAACTATATAATGATTACATTTTATTTTCGATTGACGGTCTGTTGTATTCAACCTCGCAATTTGGATATATTCAGATTATCTTTTAAAAACTTTTTACATTTCATTATTTAACATTTATAGGGTAAGAAGATTTGAAATATTTTCAAAGTGGGGTAACCTCCCACCACCCCACTAACCCAAAATTCCAAATGTGTGATACCTATAGCTTGTGATAACTCAAATTAAAAATCATTAAAAAATTGATTATTTTTAATGGCCTATTCTTTTTATTTACGCTCAACATGTATTTCTTGTAATTTTCTTTATATTAGAATCGAATTTAAACGACATTTGAATGATAAACTTAACCGCGAGATGTGTAAATAAATCTAAACGTTCCTTTGTCGACATTCCGAATATTGATTTAATAAATACATTCTGTGACTTACCGTCTTACAAAATTCAATTTCATTACCGTAGTACGACGGCCGTTTCGGCCATTCAGCCGTTTTTAAGCTTTGTAGAAGGATAATCATTTGTCAGTTGTTAACAAAAAAACACTCATCACAGTACATTAACACATATTCAGCCGTTTGAACACATATTCAGAAACTTACTCCAAAAGCAACAATATAAAATTGCCTACAGAACAACTAATAATTTAAAGAGTCTCATAAACCCCTCAAAAAAGATATTCCACAATGATAAATACGAAGGAACAGGAATATATGAACTATCATAACTGTCCAAAGAAATTATAGCACAGGCAGGAAGATCTTTCAAAAAAATATTTAAAAAAACTTATTCTATCCGCCAAACAAATTGCACAATTAACATAATCTGAATCTAAATTTACGGAACACCTTATTCAAACCAATCATGGATGTTCTTGCATGAAAGACTGGCTTAAAATATTACACAGTGGTAAAAAGGGCTGATTTATGAACTCCCTTGAGCAATTTGAGATATACAAGAATCATATAATCAACAATAATATTTTATTTAATGAAAAACTTAACTTCGATTCCAACGCATTTTTCGATACGTTGTTGGAGATAAGCAAAGCAACCCCCTCCAAGGATTAGAGTGATTGACCATCGTCCGCAGTACGTATCGGAATGTTGGAACCAGTTGATGATTTTTGAATTGACTCTGTTTTTAAAGTAATGTATAGTGTGTAATTTATTATTGTGTTTGTGTTAATGTACTGTGATTGAGGGTTTTTGTGTTAACAATTAATTGACAAAGTATTATCCGACCCCAAAGCTTGAAAATGGCTGAATAGCCAAAACGGCCGTTGTATTACGGGTGTAAATAAAATATAATTTTTCGGTTATTTATTAAAAGTAAAAACTTTAACACAAAATTGTTTTTTAAATTTGTAAATTTAAAGTGCTACTTGTTTAATGTGAGATATAGCTTGTGACCCACCATTGAAAATCTTTAGCTTTATGACCAAATTCCAGAAATGCCATAGTTACTGTTATGTTGCATTATTCGTAAACGTAAATGTGAAATTTATAAGTTAAGGTCAATGCATAGATAAAATAAGTAACTTTACTGTGGCACATAAACTAGTAGAAGCGAACCTAATTATCTGTTTGTGTTCATTGTAGTTGCATTTTAAAATTTATGATTTCATGGATAAATCGGAAGAGAATTCCTAATTTTGAATTTTTAACACTAAATTGGTTATGATATTAATTTAATATAAAATCACATACATGTAAATCACTGTTGAGCTAAGCCTTATCGATTCCACGTTCACCGTGCAGTACAGGTCTTACGAATAGACATGCTACTACCATTACAGCGAACATCACGTTTATTGTCATGCGGGTTGAGTCAACTGACCGAGCGTTGCATGGGAGTTCATGTTTTTAGTTGGCTATTAAGTCACAAAATATCACATAAGTACTGAAATAAAGCATTTTCCTGAAATAGAATGTTTGTTGCTTTGAATTAAAAATAATACATGGGGGGAAATCTATCATCAGTTAATTTACCATAAAACTTTAAATGTATAACATTTCCTATCACATATAATGATTAATACCAATATATAAAACATGTAACAAATGAGTCACATGGAGGATGAGTCACATGAACAACATGTTATTTCATGGTGGATGAAATAAAAAAAAGCCTTGGTTCACATATAATATAAATAATAATCATCAATGTACAATCAAAAAACAGCTTAGTTATTTTTGAGCATATAAACTTAATCGGAATATAACATAGGCCTAAGTGATTTGTTAAAATGCAATTTTATTTCAAATCTTACTTCTAAACTGCAGAGGTTGCCGGCTTATATAGACAGTTTGTAATAGGGCTTGCACACTCATCATTTAATTGTTTTCCTTGATGGTTTGGCTCATATGAGTATCCTTTTGTATTTGCGAGTGAGACTCTAAAAGAATGAGAAATTGAAACCCATTTAAATCCGTTTTATATTGCAGATTCATACAGCATTTGACAATTGAACACGCGCAGGAGAAGCTACAATAGCATTGCTAGTAAAAGTTAACTGCGCTGTCATTTTTATTTGATTTGTTTTGTATTTATTGATTGATACTTGTTTTACTTGATTTTCTCTTTAGGGGAGCTTAAGCTCCCAAAGCCAACTCCTGGCTGCGCGCCTGAAGATAATAATTAATTGTTGAGTTAAACCGAGCAGGCCAATCAATACGGTATAACAGATTGGATTATTCAAGAAATACAGAAGAGTCTTGTAACAAAGTACCTCCGAACCAAGGTAAGCTTGTGCAATATTTTAACAGCTTCCTCCATGCAAAGTTTACAGTTTGATTGTCATCGTAGTGGAAGCTCATTAGTATGCAACCATCCAATCAAGACGATAAGCGCCTTTACGGTACTTACCCGACTCTACCAAGGCACGGAATCTCCATATCTATGCACATCACTGATCCCTTGATCACGTCATCTGAGATATGCAATTATAAACATCTCTTTAACCGTGAAGATGTCTTACAGTTTGGGTTTGCCGAACTAAAAATAAATATTTTATAATCATGTGATAGTTCTCGTTTGAAATGTTTTTTTTGTTTTGAGGTTATAAAAACATTCTTTTTACAGAATTTTGTGATTTGTTGTTTTTAATATGATATCTCAAAAGGTTATTTTAGTGTTATGTTAATGTGTTGTTGGTTGTTGTTTATATAATTTATGAAAATATTTCGAGGGTTTTAGGCGGAACAATTTATCTCATGCACTTATCCTTAGTGTCACTGAAAGAAAGGGAGTTTTTATTCTAGGCTCACTTTCACTTAACCCATACACAATGTACATTTTCTACATTCAATATTACAAACGATACAAATATACACTAAAACTTAATCCTAAATAGCAAAAGAAAAAGTATTCAATTATTTAAAAACTACATAATAAAGAAACTGAAAAACATAATTTCAAAATAATTGCACAAATTGAAATAAATCCTTTCAAAAAATTAATAAATTTAAATTTAAGTACAATTTAAAAAACTTTAATTTATTCAATACTATTTACTGGAGTAAAATAAACCAACATTCACACTCACATATTTAAATCTTACAATCTAAATAAACAAACGCCTTTCTCTTACACCCAGAGAAAAGATATCACTCCAACTCCATTCCATTCATGAAATACAGCTTTAGTGATTTTACAAATTGACCACTGCTAAATAGATCTAAAAGTATCTGGTAACGAGTTGTTATTTATATACCGTTAAGGTAGACGATTTATTACACATCGCAGTTCTGTGTATTAGCATTGTTGGACCTCTTCCTTGTACTTTTCGTAATTATATCTGAGGCAAGAAAACAACTTGTTTGCCAATTAAGTCGATACTCCAGTTTGAAAAGCTGCATTCAATGTTGTATTTATGTGAAAAGTCTAAATTCGTTAAGTTTTAATGAAGTAACATGATCATATGGTTTTAAACATAAGTAGTCTATATTATATACAATAATTTTATGGGCGTTGGAGTTTATTAACCAATCAACAGTCATGTCACTGACTACACTGTCCAGCGTCGAATTACCGATATTAATAGGACCACTCTAATATGAAATGTTACTATATCTTAAATGTATATACACATTTACAATAATACAATATACACATATACACTCGTAATCAGTTTTAACATTGATTTCCCAAAAAACTTTATTATATGTCTCAGTTAAATATTCGGTTATATAATACAGTACATAGTCTTTGATTACCAGTCCTGGATTTCTGACTATGGAGCTGTATTCTAATATATTAACCTTCACTGTTCAATTTGGAAAGATTCTTCAAGTCTATTGTGGCATCGTTCGGGAATAGCATATAGGCCTACTAATAGGTTGCGTCTTGAACAGATTTATAATGAGTGATAGAATAATTCAATCGCGCAGATAAACCGCTGAAGAGAGTTGAGCGAATTTCATAAATTAAGTTTCTAAGTTTTAGAGTTTCAATAAACTATTTGGGAAATTGCTGTGCTCACGAAGGCGCTGGATAGCTGCAACACGGGGATTTGAACCGGGTAATTGTATAGTATTTTACGTTTTGGGGTAACCAGACGGCTATAAGATCGTGTAAAAATTTTATAAAAACTAAATTTGCACAATATTCTCATATATTTATTTTTTAGATAAATCCCCAAAAAAGTTTCATTCTAGTACCAAAAATGTCTTACTTCCAGTCAAAAAACGTGCTTCCAGTTTTGGGATATTTTGGCTAACGTAATCGTGTGTGTACCAAATTTGGACCAAATCGGACTTTAAATGTGACCATTAGAGTGCGAACACATAAATACATAAAATGTTTAATGACACACCAAAACGTGTTCTGGAGACCATGATTGGTGCTCATTGACCACTCCTCAACTTAGGTCTTACCATAACAGTCATTGCAATAGACTAATCACTGTTAAACTATGTAGCATACGTTAAGGCGGGTTTCACACCAAAGCCGGGACGGGTAGAGCCGAGCCAGGAGAAAATCGCTTGACCACTGATTACGCAGTATTTCAATGGGAGCTTTCTAATAAGAAGCCGGGCGGGGCCGAGCGATTTTGAGCAGTTCTGCTTCCCGCTACTTCAAGCTGTTTCTGCCTGCGTTTTTTTTTTTTTTAGTCTAGCTCGGTGTCCCGGCTAGTGTCATTAGGTTGCAACTGAGACTGCTAGGAAGGCTACTGAGTGCGAATCGGCTTCAGTGCAAACGCATCGCAGATTTTGATCGGCTTGGCTTGGCATCGCTTTGTCCGGCTCGGCTCTGCTTAGGTGTGGAAAAGGCCTAATTGTTCCCAAAAATATCGTCTCGAGGTATAACTGCATGCGTGTAGACTACAAACTTTATGATCAATCATTAAACACAATAAACAACAACCCATCCCAAAACACGGAGAAACAATTCATTTATTCAGACTAATATTATTTCATACTAATGTTTTTAAAACGGTCATTAGCTTTTTGTGCGCATGGGACTATCTCATATTATTGTCTGACATCCGAGTTTTTCAGTCATTTCCTTTGCACTCTCGTTTTCCATAAATTATATTTTCGTAATACGCTCACTTTCTACATCGTGTGAAACAGATCCTCTCGTATTAAGTAATTTCGTTTGACAGCTTTCATGCGGGTTTGGAAAGTGTAGTTCCCACGCAATATCTTGGTTAAATATGGACTCCGCCATAACTCAAACAGTCGTATACTATCAGCTACTGTAATGTACTATTTATTCATGTACTTCCCAACATGCTGTATGACGGAATGGGATCGTAGAAGAGCTAATTTATAACAAAAACCCATTATTTGTCTTTTCGCATATTGGGGCATCATAGTTATTTACATACTTCACCAAGAGTTTTAAACAATGAAAATAGACAGATGAAAACAGTCAATTCTAATTAAATTATAAGCAAACACTTCATGTTTTAAAAACTTTAGTGATTTCAAGCGATATTCTAATGTATGACGCTCGAGCGTCGCGCCAACCTCCTCAAGATTGGCTCGGATTAACGAGTGGAATTGCACACCCTTGACCTAAGGTTATATAAATTAACGCAATCCTCGGCATAATCGGGACATTGCTGTGTAGAGCTCTTTAGCACTTCAGCCTTCCTTGTATTCGGAAGGTTTTATTTGTAACTTCTCCAGCCCTCTATATCTACTGTATATACAGAGTGTCCCCGAACTCTCTGGATCCCTTTTGTGGATATGTTCCTGCGATCCAGACAAACATATTTCACAATATAAACATGGGTCTACGGTGCTTATTTTTCGTCTGTCTGTCTATATGTGTTTTTTACAAAATACTTAATATTTTTAGAAGTAGAAAAGATATTGAGCTCAAACTTTGTATACCTATTTGATGCGTAATCTTTTATCACTGTACGAAAAATTATAATATTATTTTGAATATTTTCAAAATGGCGGCCGTTTATAATTTTTAATGTCAAATATCTCAAAAACCGCTAACTTTACAAAAAAATTGGAAGAGACCAAAAAGTTTGCTTTTTTAATGAAAAACACAATGGTTTTTTATTTTGTCTTTAGCTCAAAGGATAACAGAGATATTGACAAACAAAAGGAAAAATGTATTTCTTGGTAGTTGTCAACAATACCCAGAATTACTCTAGAAACAAAATAGTTTAATGTTATTATGAGCTAAAATAATAATTTATTTGCATAATATTCCGAGCACTTTCTGAGCTGATTCCATTAGCAAAAAATTATGAAAAATGTTCGTATATTCTTAGATCCGGATGCTTCTTTAGAGAGTTACAGCTGGCGAAAGATTTCACCCGTGTTTCAGATTACTTACAGAAACGAATCCCTATTAAAATATGTAGGGCGTTAATTAAGGTGTAAAATTTAATTTAATTTTCGTAAAATGAGTAGATAAACTTAATAAAATAGGTCCCATTTCTGTAACTGCAGTAATTGTTGCAATATTTGACATAAAACACCAAATTCGGTCTCATAAAACATGATATACATAAATATTCGTTTTTTTTTTTAATATTTGTATCAAATTTATAATCAGTTAACTTATTATTCTGCACAACCAACAGCTTTTTTAGAATAGATTAACAAAATATAAACAAACAAAATCTAAAAAAGCTTATTATATTAAATACATCTGTTGATACATATTTTTATAAATAATAAAATATCAAATTTTTATTAAAACCTTAACTCAATTTTAGGTTAAGCCTATATTGAACCAAAATAGCTTGTCCTTTTTACTAGTTCAGAAACCATTTTGTTGAATTTTTTAACAAAAATTGAAAGGTTTTAGATACAAAAATTATTTCGGTTTCTGTAAAATGTGAAATCCAAAACCATCGACAATGTCGGTTTTAGTTTACTTTTAGGTTTCTGTTTCTTAAAAGGAAAATCTAACCCTTTTATGTGTATCAGTTGTTTTGTCTGTCAAAGTATATTTTTTGTGTTCCTAATATTTTTATAATAATTAAAATGTTATACAGGCATGGAAACCCGCTTACTTTCCATAAACCAGTTTTAAAATATTTTGATTTGAATTAGGGCAAATTTTTGTATTTCAAAAATAAACATTTCATGATACTTTCGTATGGTGAAGAGTTTGTAAAGATTTTATTTAAAGATATCAAAACTATGTTATTACTTGTAGTTTACAAAAATGTTTCCGAAAATTTTTTTCCCGAATAAAATATGATTTACAGTTCTTAGCCTTTGAGTATATGTATGATGTATTTATTTTAACCATTTCCAAATCATATTCCTGAGTTTGTGGAAGTAGTCCGAGTTGAATTCTTACTATAATTATTCGAAGCTTTTGAAAATATCACACCCGCAGTAAACTCATATTTAAGAACAAACAAGTTACAAAACTAACATTACACATTACAGTCTACACAGAAGAGTGGTTAGTCTATATTTTATGTCGGCCAAGGATCTTTCTAAACAAACTCGTGATTAAACATCAAATTTAACACAAAGCTGTTATTTATGTTTTTGTGGTTTAAATGGTGTACAACACCTTGGCTTGGCTGCTTCCAAGAGTCGTGATGACACAAAATAGTTTGCCTTGTGTATATAACCTAGTCATTATTTAATCGTGTATTTTAATTGTTTATCCCAAAGAGAAGAGTAAGGATCGAATTAGACATTGAATTGTCAATTAAATTAGCATTAAGCGTCTTCATGTGTTAGGCCTAAATGTCGAACTAACATTTGAAGAGACCGAACTTACCTTGAATATTTCAAGGCTACACATGGTCAAACGTGCTTAAAAAGATTATATTTGAATAGTTTCTTACTTAAAATCAAGGCTTACATTAGTTACAATAATAACTTACGAAACATATAAATCTTCTGAGCACAACCTACAGGTAATCATAAAACTAAAACTATAACTTATAATTAAACATAAATCTTATCTTCTAAAGCGAGAGATAATTGTATGTCTGCTAAATGGATCTGGAATCTCCGTCTAAGGATTTTTGATTTTTTGATTTTATATGGGGCTTTTGGCCACGAGAAATCGATTGGAAATGGTCACCAGTCTGGGAAAATTCGTTTTCTACGTCTTTTTATTAAATTAAAAAGTGAAATTTGTCCATTTTAAACAATACAAAGCACAGCTGATGCAAATTTTTTCAATGCCATTACAATAATCATCTGTTTTCTTTTAAACTGTATTTTATTAGAGGTAAGCCTAATGTTGTATCTATTTATAGTTACCATGGCAACGAATACCCATGACTAAATAAACATACCATTTATTTATTTGTTTAATGTTACAGACCTAACCTAAACGATGTTCACGGAAATTTGCAATAATAGAGTTATTGACGTGAGCGAACTAGGCCCTAGGCCTAAATCGATATTGAAATATTAAACTTTAATTTAGGCCTGACTTATTTCTGAGGCATAGCGTTGAGATTATGGTTAATCCTTTAAACTGTATTTTTATTACAGGTAAGCCTAATGTTGTATATACCCTTTATTTAGTTGTTTAATGTTATAGGCCTAACCTCAAAACTCAATAATCCAATATTTATTATTGAAATCATAGCCCTGCTTATAATAGAGCTTTAGCTCGGTCTCCTGGTACTAACTTACAAAACTTAAGACTAGAAAAAAATAAGATTCAAAATTTAGTGCTTAAAGTAATGTAATTTTTAAATAAACCTTTTTACTCGGATTTATTAAACAATATCTTTAGCTGAGGTAATCCTGTATCAGGGTTACTGGCAATTAATTTATCAAACTAGAGCAGGTACCAGCAGCATTGCAAAAACAATATCTAAGTAAAACATTAAAAAATGAGAAAAAATTAATACTGTACCTAGGCTATATAGTTTTAACTTGGTTTGCCAGTTTAATTTTAAAAGTTATTAAAAAACTTTCTGAGGTTTCAAACAAAAAATAAGGTAAATACAGTATATGTTTATTGCAAATTCTTAGTCTTCCACTATCACTATACTCAATCTGCACACCCTTCATGCCACCGGACTTTATATAAATAAATGCTACAGTCATTGTGATTCAAGCAACTGGTGTGATCATCCCTGGAAGATAATCGCGGAGCGATGATATTAGTCCAGTCAACATGTACTAAAAATCGGGGGTCGCTGGAAAAAATCGAAACTTTCTGAAACTTTGGGGTGTTGTTTGTGACCAACCACTAGTGTTAAATCCAAAAGATAGCCCTGATTAACACATTACAAATTTTAGGGGGGAAAAAAACAACGATTTTTTGGGACTTTTTTCAGTTTTTGGGCCATAACATTTGTTCCTTGCGTCCTACGACTTTGACTATTCTATTCACTTGTGCAGATCATTAAATTTCCTACAATTTACCTATATTTTATTTTATAGTTAAATAACCTATATTTTAACTACTCAAACCTATATTTTAACCGCATAGTTACCGAGATACAGAAGTTCAAAAATGTGCAAAATTTACCAAAATAGCAAAAAATGCCAGATAACGCTGGTTTTTGCTATGTATTTAATTAACTTTTTACAACTGTTTATAACGATAGAGGTAAGGGGGGAGGAGAAATGATTTTTGAATGGAATGATTTTTAATGTTTTTTATATTATGTAATATGCGAGGTTTCCTAGTGATGGTGGTTCGGGAGGAGGGTGGGGGGTGGGTTTCGGGGGCGGGGGTGTGAGGGAAGGGTTCATGTAACATTAGACTATGTATAAAAGAACCATAATGTCAAAGAATACAATAATAGCAGGTAGTTGTATCCTGCCCAACATTCCATTACAACATGATTTTCAATGCTTTTTCCACTATGAAATATGCG
This sequence comes from Philaenus spumarius, assembly GCA_018207615.1. Lineage (NCBI taxonomy): Eukaryota > Metazoa > Arthropoda > Insecta > Hemiptera > Aphrophoridae > Philaenus > Philaenus spumarius. The sequence continues at coordinate 43,282 of JAGFPH010006008.1, forward strand.
AGGTTTCCTAGTGATGGTGGTTCAAGGGGGGAAGGGTCGGGGGATGGGTTCAGGGGTGGGGGATGTGAGGAAAGGGTTCATGTAACATTATACTACGTATAAAAGAACCATAATGTCATTCAATATTATTTAAAATGCCAGGTACATAGCAAAAACCAGCGTTATCTGGCGTTTTTTGCTATTTTGGTAAATTTTGCACTTTTTTGAACTTCTGTATCTCGGTAACTATGCGGTTAAAGTATAAGTTTGAGTAGTTCAAACTATAGGAAATTTAATGATCTGCAAAAGTGAATAGAATGGTCAAAGTCGTAGGACGCAAGGAAAAATGTTAAGGCCCAAAAACTGAAAAAGTCCCAAAAAATCGTTGTTTTTTGGCCCCCCTAAAATTTGTAATGGGTTAAGCAGGGCGATCTTTTTGATTTAATACTACTGGTTGGTCCGAAACAACACCCCAAAGTTTCAGAAAGTTCCGATTTTTTTCTACCTCAAATGTACATATTGACTGGACTATATTGGATACTGTTGATATTGGAGCGGGAGCGACTATGCTACCATTGCCCTTTCACTTTTGCCGAGTACGATCTGTTCTACTGGACGTAAAAGCGGCTTTACACGACGCTAGTAACTCGTACGAGTCACTGGGACGCGTACTGGAGCGAGTGTTTCACAGGAATAGTGGCGTCTACAAGCTAAAATTGGTTTTTAACGTGTAGACGCCACTCGGTTTAGCAGCTATTTCCAGTAATCGAGTTTTTCTCGTATTTTCTTTCAAAAATTAGCACTATATGCAAAGAGTTTTTGATCAAAAAGGTAATAAAGTGTCGTACGAAGAATTGAAGGAAATAATCGAATCGGAAGAAAACGTGCCAACAAGAACGAGCTTAATTTTGCTGAGACCCACCCGACTGAGCTGTGCTATTCACAGTCTGACAGTGTATCTTGGTGCTGGTGGATACACAATGAGTTTACGAAAAAAGATACTGTAGTGTTCAAATATCTGTTGTGCGAAGAAATGGATGATGAAAATCTTTTGGACATGTTAGCAGTGCCGAGAATGGAAAACATCCGATTTTTCAGTCGCGAACGAACGAAAGACACTTCGAAAATTTCAAAAACCCACTTACGAGCTGACAGCAGCAAGTTTCTAGATTTTCGAGACTAGACATTACTCAGTTTGATTTTGTCCTCAGTGTAATTGAGAGTGATCTAAAAACCTAACTAAATTAATTGAAGTCTATTACTGACTATATACGGTACTATATTTAAAAAGTCCCTTTAACTTTATTGCTTCATGTATTTTTTGTTGTATTGGCATATGTTGGCAAATAAATTAAACCATGATTTTTGGAGAATATGGTCTTGTAAAATTGATTAAAGGACAAACTAAATGCCGCAAACTAGAACTTAGTATCTTGAGCCGTTTCAAATTAATGGACAAACAAAAATGTAATTTTGTATTATAACGTCAAAGCTGGTAAGTAATTAATTAATAATATTAATGAGTAGGTTGCTGAGGTTTTTAGAGAGAGTCACACTCATTTTACAAACAAACAATAAACTACGTATAAGATATTCATGCAACAAACAAAGCCTCTGCGTTTTGTGTGTTGTAAAGTACTCTATTTTCCTCCTTGTTACAAAATGGCCGTCTCTCATAATTGTAACTCTAAAGAACGAGAACAATGCAAGAAACAAAATCCGTGCGAAACAACTTGTGGGCGTAATTGTATCAATAAACTAAATTAGCAGAGCAGATACAACTAGATAATAGTTTCTTTTAGGTATCTGTGGCAGAATGCAAGATCGTTCGGAACGTTTGCCGGGAAACATAGCTAATCAGAACAATAATTAAGCATGACCAAAACGTAGGCCTAATCTTCACTGACGCCATTCATTGTTTACAAGTATTTATTATTTTTATTACTCAGAAGCAATTATTACCAGGAAGATCACCAACCTCGTATTTTAATTTAATTTAGTGACAATTTAAAATAAATATTTACTTTAATGCCTAGACAAACAAATCAATGAATTTCCATAATTTGAGTGTGGTAATCCAAACAAAACTTTTATTGACCCATATTCATATTGACCACTTGACATTTTTGTTCAACTCCTGAATTAACACTCAGAAGTAAAAACTGAAGAAAAATACTTTCATAACAACAGGAATTTTCTCCAAAATAATATATTGCTGCAAACCATGACTCTCTATTGAAATTCAAAAAATGGCCAACTCCCATCGCTTTCATCTGGCATTTGGTATTAGCTGCATATCATCGAACCTACTTCAAGAGTTATAGGCCTACTAAGTGCTAAATATTGTAGAACGCTCGGGAAAATATTTTTTTTAATATAAGCCTAGAGGGAAAATGTCAAAACTTCTTCATTTGGAGGTTTTCTAATTAATACAAGATATTCATTGAACATGGTTTGATTTTCGGGAAAATATATTTTCCCGCTTTAACAACAAATAATTGCCATTTATTTTTTTTTTTTTATAAGCCTAGAAAAACATTTCAAAACTTCGTCATTTTGGGTGTTTTCCAATACAAGATATTCATTTATCAAGGTTTTATTTTTCTGCAAATTTATTATCCCGCTTTATCAACAAGTAATTGTCTTTTATTCATTTTTTTTTTAAGCCTAGAGAGAACGGTAGACTTCGTCAATTGTGTGTTTTTCATACGAGGTGTCAAGATTTTCAACGATGAAGGTTTTATTTTCGGGAAAATTCATTCTCCTGGTTAAAATAAATAATTGCCTTATATATATTTTCTTTAACGCCTGGCTGAAAAATGTCAAAGCTCCGTCATTTGGCTGTTTTTCTATACAAAAAAATATTTTCCTGCTTTTCCAAGACACTGTTGCCTGTTTTCTAATAGTAAACTAGCAATCTCCAAAACGGTGTAAAGCATTTTCTTGAAACTTTGATATTAGGGGTTATCCGGTACGAGCAATACATTGGTCAAGGTCTTATTTTCAGAAATATTAATTTTCCAGCTTTTCCGACCAATAATTACTTTTTTCAATGTCTAGAGGGTTTGTTTGAAACTTCACCACTTTGAGGTATTTCCTATATGAAAGTAGAAAATTAATTTTCTGCTATTCCAAGATACTGTTGCAGATTTCTAGATTTTTAAACGCGCCTCATCGCATCACCAAGAATTAAATTGAATTCTAATGAAATACAACTAAGCTGCACCATGCAAAGACATCAATTTCCAGTGAGACCAGAATTTTCTATGACAGCTCATAAATTATGTTGGTGTGGACCTAACAAACGCCAATTTTTATGCCTGGAAAGCAATACCTTGTTTTCCCGAACTAAAAGAAAAGACAGTTTAAAAGTTCTTCTAACACAAGAAAAGAAATATTGTTTTACTTTGATTGCAATAATAATGAAGCCTATACAATAATCTGCAAATAAATACTGACAATGAACATCCTTCTTTGGACATTTTAATCAACTTTGATGATTTCAACATGAAATTTTAATTTAAAAATATAGAAACTGAAATGGTATTTATTTATTTTTTAAATATGTTGTTTGTTTGCCTACATGAGTTGAAAGATTATTTTTTAGTTTCCTGATTTCATAAAATCCACTTCCCATTTCTAAATTTATGTTGTAGTTCATGTTATGTAAAAATACTACGCAAAAATCTGTTTCTTAAAAAAATAATTTTATTTGCTGCAATAATGAAACCAAGCGACATATGGTCTCCGGGTAGGCCTACTTCAAGACTATGTAGATATTTAACAGAGAAGTAGGGCCTAATTTAGAAGGTATTAACGATAAACATGATAACACAAATCATTTATTTGGCTATTTACCAGATTAGCTATTCAAGTTTCCTGTTTTCCTTTAACTTAAGACCATTCATCAAACTTAGTGATCAGAGGCCTAACCTTCAGCAGGCTGACTTATAGTAAGACACACTTTCATTCTTTCACACTTTCAAATGCATACCTTTAGCAATACATTTTGCAAAACATTCTAAAGTATAATAAATAGGTAACAAAATTCATCCTGATGAATTACTGTTTTCAAGAGATTCAACTGAAAATCATGTTTTTTGTCTTGTTGTTAACAACAAAATTTGATAATTTACCATTTTTTTTATCTACAAACCATAGTTCAGATGTCTATGATCAACAGTTTATCTTCAACATTCTATGAAATGGTTGTAACTGTAGATAGTTGTATGGAACTGTTTCGCTCTTGTACTGCACGCTCTTAAGATTAGGATATAAATTTTATCGTCAGTTTAGAAATAACATTAAAATTGAACGGTAAATAAAAGATAAGTTATTTTCTGTTTTAGAAGATTTATGCAAATATGAAATTCCTTACTTTGTGGATTGTACTGGTAGCACACCAAGTGTCTGTAGTGTTAACTAACGCTGGTGTAGTTCAGACCTGTGAGTGTATGGAGTACTGGGCATGTGCTTTGGGGTTAGTATAAATAACTTTATCACTAAATAGTATTTTTAATAACGTAAATTTTTAAAATATAATTTTCTTGTAATGAGTTGAACTAGCTTCAATTTATTCCTGTTAATTTAAACTGAAATCAATATTTAAAGGCCTTAATCTAAAACATAAGGTATCTGTAATATTATAATGTTTTAGTACTATTAATATTTATTTTGTACAACCACCATTGAAATTTCTATTTCAATACCATTCAATTGTTTTTACAATACAGACTCCTTCAAACTTGGAGCTTGAATAGTAAGCTTGAATCTTACTCATACGTATCTATAGAGTTTTGTAGACAGGTTATATGTTGACTTATGTACTACAGTAGAAACCAGGAAATCAAATTGTGCTTATTCATGCTTATTTGGTGGCATTTAGTTTCCATGTGCTATGTTACTTTAATATGTTTAACTTTAAGCTGTTGAAACAATAAGGAGATTCCAAAAGATAATTGTAATGTGACCAATGTTTCAAATTTCCTGTGAACTCAATCATATAGTTTTTAATAAGGTTAATCTTATTTTATTTTTACATCCTTAAGTCTTTTGTTTACATCACTTATACTTTTCTGTAAGGATTATATAGCAAATAACAAAATATGTCTCCGATCTCTGAATAACTCTAGTTTAGCGTTTTTGATCGACTCTAAAAACTTAAATTTTAGTTAAAGAATGTACCAAGCGATCCTACTATGATTTTGTCACAAGTTACTAGTAGACAAAGTCCAAACAGCAGACAAGATTTACGAAGTATAAATCAAGTGCTTCTCTTTTACAAAAATTTAGCTCTAATTTATTAAGCTCGGCACCTGCTCCTGAATATCCTATTTTATTTTCCAGTGACACTAAGTCAGATATTTAACAACAGTTATTAGCTACTGGCTGTTACATTTTTCAGAATAATAAAGACACAGAACTTAATATAAAGGCGCAGAAAGAGCCGATACATTTGTATTACAAGAACCTAATAAAGAAACTTATAAAAATCACAATTACTTAAACTGTTTCAGGGGTGGGACTCCAACTACATATTGTGGTTTGACAGAATCAAGTGTGTGTTGTTTCCCGCAACCACCAAGATTTGGCAGTCCATCACATAACTCTTGTGGAAGAAAAGGAAGTGATTCAGGGACAGCAGGAATTGCAGGACCAGGAGAATGGCCATGGCATGTAAGATAGAATACTACTGTCCAGAGCTTTTAACATTTGATTGGTAGATAGATAGTGGTGCAAAAATTTACTTTATTGATCATGCACAAAATGGGAATCAGGTTTTAATGTTTTCTTGTAAAGGCAGATTTTATAATATAATTTATTATGTGTGTACATAAACCATTATGTAATAAATAAAATTAAGTCTTTGAAAACTTAAAAATAATTCGACCACGCAGCTGGACCGCTGACGTGAGTTGAGCAAATTTCCAAAATTAAGTTTATAGGCCTATGTTTTAGGGAATCAACCAACAATTTGGGAAATAGGTCTACTCACAAATTCGTCTGTGTGTACACAATATATTAGTAGAATTTGTTTGCGCCTAGTGGCCTCGCGAGTTTGCACCACTTGGCTTCAAACTGGGTACTTTATGGTATTTTATGTTTTTATCTATTTTGGGGAAACCAAGCAGGCTATAAAGTTGCATAAAAAAACAAAATGTGCAGAATAACATCCTACATTTATATTTTTAGAAAAAACTCTAAAAAAATGTAATTCTCGTAGTAAATATCTCAAAAAATAGTTACTTCCGGTCAAAAAACGTACTTTCGTTTGTTGGATTTTTTTTGGCTAACGAACTCGTCTGAGCGACATAGACAACCAACATGTATACCAAATCGGACTTAAAATGTGGCCGCTAGAGTGCGAACACTTATATACATATATATTATTTTTAATGATACCCCAAAACATGTTCTGGGGACAATGATCGGTGCTCATTTGCTACTCCCGACCTTGGGTCTTACCATAAGGGCCACTGCAATAGCTCATTTTTCCTATGGAAATTCGCCATTAAAAATTCCTGTAAATTTAAAGCAAATGACTTTTGATTAAAGTCTTTTTTCATGGCACTTGTTGATTTCAACTTAAAATATCTATGTATCAAGGATGAAATAAAAATATAGTTTTATTCCAATATACTTCTAAAGATATGACTTCTGCAACTCAAACCAATTTTGTCTTTATGTTTTGTTTCCAATTTCAAATTTGGGTCTGTGGAAACCTGCCAACAATTCATTCTTTCAAAAAGTTTGGAGGAGCAGAGGGTTATGTCTATGACCTCCTTCCCCAGTCTGTTTTGGAAGGTGTGATCATTCCCAGTGTTTAGAACCATAAGATTGGTTCCACTTAAATAATTGAGGAGGGCCTTCCCTCTAGCGTTGGTGTTGGTACTTCCCCATATCACATGATGTGAGTTGGAGTCGCACCCCACCAACACCGGAATGCCCTTCTTGTTACATTCTAACAATAGTTTTTCCATCTCCTCTGATGGAGGATGATGATTTATATCATATGGAAAATAATCCGAACAAACAACAACTATTTCCCTCATGACTTCATTTACCTTTATCTTAACTTTAACTGTATCCATTATCTCACAGGAAAGGAAACCAGCCACCAGCCATGACTCCAGCCCTTTTACCATGACCGCGGCCCTTGGTATTCCTTCCCCGCCACTATTATACAACCTATAACCAGTTACATTTAACCCTTTTATGTTGCCCCCATATAGCCAAGGTTCCTGTATGAGAGCAGCATGTGCATTAGTCTCAACTATACAATGAGAAATCAGCTTTGAGGCTGCTATACTATGTTGTAAGTTAGCCTGAACAAAATTAATTTCTCTCACCTGTTTTTTCCTGTGAGGTCGAGAGTAGATCTTTTTTCCTCTAGAGAGGGGGTGGTCTATTCCTGCAGGGAGCGACGGGACCACCAACCATTGTCGTTCTCCCCTCCTACTGTTTTTCCTCGTCTTTTTCTTCCTTCCTTTGCTTCTCTCCCTGCGGTGTGAACGCTGCCTGAGCGAAGCCATAGAAAGTTTTCCACTTATAGGTTGTGTCCAGTACTCCAGCACTGATGGAGTCGATGCTGAGCACAAGGCGGACTCCCTTCATTCCTTCCTCCTTGCGCTCGAAGACTCTCCAGCCCTTGGTATTAAAGCCTACGTTCCTTCCCAGCATCTTCAGGACCTTCTCAGTAGATACAGGTGGACCAGGGAACCAGGCTACCACCTTATTGTACTGAAGAAGGTCCTCCATCTTCACCACCTTCAGTTTCTTACCCCCGACCTCTCGACCAGGGATAATACTCTGCAGCCAATCTGCAGAGCGTTGGTCGGCACAAATGCCGATGACAGCTCCCTTGGATAGATAGTTATCCCGGAACTTTGGAACCATCTCCTCTTGAACATGGCCTCAAAGATGGCGTTCCTCACTCCGTTCAAGCCATCGTCATCCAAAAATTTGTCTTCCGGATACGCTTCTGGTACAATAGCTACCTTGATTCCAGGTGTGGTTACCTTGGCGTACATACCTTTGGTTGTTCTCTTACGAGTAACATCCTCCGGTGTGGTACCCATTGCCTGTGCCTTTTTCTCCGCTTCGGAGATCAGGCCAACACTTTGGGTACCCGATGTCCCAGGTTCCGGTGATCTAGGCCTTTTCCTGTCTGACTTATAACTAGGAGAGTTTGCTACATGAGTTCTGGCACTCTGCACCGTCGGGGTGGTCTTTCCCCCGTTTCCGGCCGCAGCAGCAGTTTGTTCAGCCGCCCGTGCCTCCCTTCGTTGCCTTCTCTCCCAGCTTGTCGGTTTCCTTTTCTTTTTTACCTTGTCCACCTTTGGAGCAACCTCCATAGTTGTCTGAACTTCTTTCACCTCTCCACCCTCCTTCGGCCACAGATTGTCAACAGAGTCTGTCAGACCCTGTGGCGAGCTTGGGTTTTGCGGTGAATATAATAACGCTGTCTCGTAGCTGCCGGAATCAATCGACATCAACGATTCCTGCGTATCCTCGTCCTGGGGTCCTATCCCATATTCTCCTTGTTGTTGAACTGAGCTGGAAAACTCTGAAACAAATTTCACGTTAAAAGTTTTTTCTGTTTTTTCATTCATTTCATGTAATTTTGGTTAATTGTATTGCATTTGTTATGTTGTGTGTGTATGAGTAAACAACATTTCCGACTACTCAAAACTGCTCCATCCGCCCTCAACCACCTATAGTCTATTCCCATCAATCCCAGTGGCCTCAGAGGGGCCCCCCGCCCCTGCCTGCATGGTCCCATCCAGTCACCATCTGGCAGTGAAAGCAGAGGCGAGATTTTCGCCAGTTGATAGGGTAGGCAACTCATGCTGGTTAGGCTGAGTCAGGCCCCTGTACTACCTGGTAGCCTGGTGTGCCTCTCCGGTTTTCCCACTGTACCCTCTGGGTACCGACGAAGTGCAGAGGATCGCTCAGGCAAATAGAACAGCCCGATTCATTTTTGTGCTGTGTGACATATCTATGTTACCATAGTTTGTGTAGATACATGCGTGTGTGTAAATGATTGAGTGTATTTCTGAGTTAGGGACTTTTTGGGGTCACTACTCCCAGCGGCTGTACACTACAACCGTCCCTGCCGTGGAAGTTAAGCTCCCAGTCTAGATCCGCCATGTTTAGTTCTAACAGGGCCACCTCGTGCAGGACATGATTCATCACCATGTTTATGGTCACGTCCTTCCTTGCAGAGTTGGACGTAACCCCACAAGTAAAGTGTCCTTGGAGGGTTTGTTAGGCCCAACTCTACTATACTCCTGGGAATGGGACAATCCCATCTCCTTGGCCAAAATATTCCAGTAAATCTTTTTTACTTGTATTCTTTAGGATATTTATTCCAAGAACAATTCTCTAGCTAGTTCTTTAAAAATGCCCTAAAAGTCATATTGTTGACAAAGCAAACAAGGCAACTTGTAACCTTTTTTTTTACCTTATAAAAGAAAAATGATATTTTGTATTTAACTTACTTTTAGTTTTACATAAATGATAATTATTCCTTTTTTTCTGTTCAGTTCCGTAATAACATTAATAATAATACAGTGTGTAAAGCTAAGCGGTTCAAAATTATATTTATTGCTTATTTAATTAATCCTTTAATTTAAATTTAGCAGGTTTTAAACTATCAATTTACTCTTATATTATACAATTTCGTTTTGACTTTTTTTTTATATTTTGTATTCCAATGCCTAATAGTGATACAGTATTAACCTTAAATAATCAGTAAGGCCTAGTTCTGGCCATTAGTAGAAGCAGGATTAGTATCACTGGTAAAGATGCAGGCAACAAATTCATTACAACTTCATTTTAGTCAGGCAGTAAACTAGAAGAAGGTGAATTCAAGTGAATGTTACTAACAGACTAATTTAGGCTTGAACATTTATCCTCAAGCTGATGGCTCCCCCCTTTATATACTTATAAACTGTGACATTATCTACTGTTTGTGTGCAAGCTATTATGTGGCAGGACCACTATCAAAATAGATCAACATAGTGGTTATTATTAATGATTATACAAGGGGGAGGGTACCATTTTTCACATGTATAAGAGCACAGATACAAAAGCAAACCAAACAAGTTGACTACTAAAAACAAACAACTAAAACAAAAGACAAACTTTGATTGCACATTGACAAGCCCTGAAACCTTATAATAAGAACCGCGATATTGACCGTAATCTATGAAGGATTAAAAGAAATTGAGTATGTGTGCCTTCTCACATATTTTTTTATAAATAGACAAAGAAAAATATATTCTTCTAAACGATCATATTTGTAAACAAAGTTTGTGATCACCTTTCAAACAAAAAATACTAAATCAAAATCAGTTCATCCATTTGGGAGCTACAAACAAATACACATGTTAAACTTATAACATCCCTCTGCATCAGGGGTAAAACATAAATATGTAAAGGAATAAAAATGTGTAAATATAAAAGTTACATTACAATATATACTTTGACATGGCAGCTCCGCCCATTATACCTGTAAAATGTCTCTTCTTTTTACTTTCTTTTATATTAAGAATAATTTTAAAAAGTATTGTAGTCGTAAAAAATTTTGAAGACAAGATTTTTAAGAATACAGTATCCCTATAAATACAAACATTATTTTATTTATTTTTTTTAATTCTGTTTTCATTTACTCAAAAACACAACCACCTAAATTGATCAATTTAATATTTAACATGATCAATTTAGATTTGTATAAAATGTTGATTTAAATCCATTAATTCAAAGAAGAACTTTTGGCCAGATCATATGATATAAGTGACATTCTACAAAAGAAAGCCTTTCATGATAATAAATTATCTAATTTTGTTAAAAAGCAACTGAAATGTTTGAAAAGAACTAAAATCATGATTATTTTCTAAATCTTACTTTTGTAGGTAGCTATCCTTGAAATGGAATCTGCTGTTTATGTCTGTGGTGCTTCTTTAATAGATGAAAGATGGATTCTAACTGCAGCTCATTGTGTTGATAACTTGTAAGTTAAATAAATATTACTATACAATAGTTCTAAAAATTTATTATTTGAGTGGCAAAGTCATTCCTGACATACTATGAATAAGAACACAAACACAAATTCTTACACTCTTACGTTTGATAATCAACAGATTTGAATGACTAAGTCCGCCGTCTTCAGTAACCTTTGTGCTACAATGATCATATTATAAATTCATTTGGGTCACATCATTCTTACACAAATTTCACCGAAGTTGGCAAATCGTTGAAACAATTTTAATCTTTAATCTTAGTGTTATTATTGTAAACACAATTTCATTGTAACTATTTTCTGACTTCATGATGTACAACTTAACATAATAAATTGTGCTTGAGGGAAGTATAATCTTTTCTTTTATGAAGTGTAATTTCTACATTTTTACAATCCCTACCATTTTTAGTTTGCAATATAGGTAATTTTTCAGTTGAGAAAAAGCAAAACTATTTTTTAGTTAATTTTTTTAGTATATGCCAGAATTCATAAATCTGTAAATAAATATTGAGCCTAAAGAAATGTGCCTTCTTAAACGAGGAAGATCAGCTGTTCAGATACCTTGTTTGGTTTGTGAACAACTTGATTTAATCCAGGGCCATCTCATTGCGAGAGAACTGCCGAAACTGAGACCTAGAAAACCGTTATACTTCTCTTAAAAATTAAAACAATGTTTTTTATTGATACAATAATGTTTTGTTATTATTTTGTATTATTAATTTCTAGCTATTATTATAATATTAGTTTTTTAATTTTTAATTTTAAATATGTTTTGCTAACTCAAGAATAAAAGCATTAAGTATCATCATTGACAATTACAAAATAACGTAAATAGATAGGTAAATTAAAGAAATAAAAGAGCACTGTGTTGACAAAATCACACTGATTTGAATAAAAACCCTGAACCACAAAACAAGGAACAAAAACAATAACTAAACAACTAAATTGTAAGTTATGTTCAATTCGTTACTTTTATGTACATTTCGATGACATGGTCATCATCCTCAGAGGGTGTGGAGGAGCCATATTAAATCTACTCCCATTCCCCCACCAGGTCGGTCTTGGATTGAATGGTATGGGCAAAGAATACTTAAATGTTAAGAAGCGCAGGTCTTATGGACTCAATTCTAACAGATTTTACAAACTTGGCGCCCTAAAGATTTGTAGTTGGGCACGACTCCGAGAGGAAGCGCTGGCAAACCATTTAGTGTGTGATGAAGAGTGAGAGAGCGCGAGATAGTGTTTCTCCCCTCTCATTGGTATAACGATAATGCAATTCATTTGTACTATATTTAGATTACTTGCCGAGTGCGGCTGGCTGAACGAAGGGTTTACCCCAATCACACAAGGACAGGGAATCAAAACTTTCGCTATTGCGTTATATACAATCCCAGACACAATCGCGTTTTGTTTATTTAGAAACTAAATATAACTTATATAGGTATTTTCAGGAACACAATTTGTTGTAATTATTTTCTAATTGATATTGTAAATATGGCTATTTTTCTTTTAAGTTTAAATTTGCAATTGCGTATATAACTTTGTAAATAATTAAGTAATAATATATTTTGTATTGCTACAAATATATTTTGTCAGTAAATATATCTATTTCGTGTATGGAAAATTAAATTTGTATTGAGTTTATAATACTTTGTAACTAATGAATTAATAGTTTTGTTTCTCGTTTTATTGCTACACGCATATTGACAGTCCAGTTTATAAATATAATTAGTTTATACTGCAATTTCTGAAAAATAAATAAAATATAATCTTTAAATTACAATCAGCCATGTATGTAAACGTTTGTTTTAAATACCTTCCATTTGTTATACAATTGACAATTTTTTAAATATCAAGTTGGAATTATCTTCCTCAGAAAATTAAAATAGAATTCAAAAAAGTAAAACGCAAGCCGGATTCAAAATTTAATACAGAATCTTTAGTTTATTTCTCATCACGCAAATATAAAAATTATATAAAACGGTAAAAAAATTATAAAATTGTTTGAAGTGAGTTAATGTCAAAGCACTCTGCTCCCTGAAACTACATTGTTAAGCCTATCCTCGTGCAAGTTGCCGATTGCTTTCTCTTTTACTGGAGCAGACCATTAAATTTATATGCATCGTAATGTATAAAAAAAATCGTTTTCCCAGAAGTTTTAAATCACTTATTAAATTATAAAAATATGTACGTCAAGTTCAATGGACAACATTTTATTTAATCGCCTGGTTTTTTATTTCTATAAAAAAAATATATAAAAAAGTATTCAATCTTCATTTTTACTTTCTCCCCCTATACCATAGTATATGGAGAAAGTATTGTATTCGTCAAAATTTTCGAGTTTGAGTTTTTGGTGGAAATATCCGTTTTGGGTCCCCCTGAACCTAAAAAAGTGGTTTTCGGAGTGATGTCTGTGTGTGTGTCTGTGTGTCTGTGTGTCTGTGTGTCTGTGTGGATGTTATCAGACCTAGAGCCTAAACCAGTCGTCCGATTTTGATGAAATTTGGTATGGAGGTACTAATCCACGGTATCTCCAGGCGTTTTTTTCATTTTTGTGAATTTTTTATTTTTAAGGGTAATTGTCCCATAAAAACCCATAAAATAACGGAAAAATTAACTTTTATCAAAAACGGCTCTAACGATCTTGATTAAAATTTTATAGTTTATTAGGGACCTAAAGTACTATAAACTGTACAATTTTAATCAAAATCTTTCGAGCCGTTTTTGAGAAAAGTTGATTTTTCCATTATTTTATGGATTTTTATGGGAAAATGACTGTTAAAAATAAAACATCACAATAAATTGGTAATAGTTTTTTTTTATTAAGTTTCTATAATGAGGGAGAAAGTATGTGTCAGTTTCCTGATACCGTTTATTTGAATTTGTTTTTTATTTAAATGTTATATAATTTGAAAAAGATGGCAAATAACTTTGTAGCCTTGGCGAAATTTGTGATTATACAGGTATAGTCTAGTCTTTGACAATGTAACACCTTAATAACATTCAAATTAAAAATTGTAATGAATTATGGTCGAATTTCGACCACTGAGCGATCACTAGATTTTTGAAATACATATTAAAATATACAAACAAATAGCCTATTTTTAAGTTTATAACAGGTCTTATGACCTATTTAACATTAAAAACATGTGTTTTTTTTCTACGGACACTTAATTGAAAAAAGATACTGCCAGTTAACCATAGGCGTAACCAGGGTCATAACCCTCCTCCCAATTGTAAAAAAATTGTTCACAGTTTGTTTACACTTTGAATAATTAAAATATATCGCATTACTAAAAATTGGAGTTTACTGTTTATTAGTGAGTTGTGGACTACTTTACCACTATTGAAAGTACTTTCTTGACTATTATGTTTATAATTTATTTTAAATAAACAATTTTAATTAACAATATTTCTAACTTAACAAGTTTTATCATAATATTATATTTTTAAATAAGCAAGATATAGCATTTGAATTATTTCTCATAATAATAACATTAGAAATGAGAACCTATATAGGATTGCTGCAACTGAGTTCACAAAATGTTTTATTTTTGATCAAAATATCAATTGATTACAAGCATATGAAGCCTTACACCAAGTGTTATCAACGTATGTTCATTAATAAGGGAGATGTATAATGTTATTTATTCGCCATAAAATTACATGTGCTATGAGTACGTAGGTTTGCTGCCATGTGGGCTTAAAATACTTGGGTTTAAGCAAATAACAATATAATCTGGACTAATGAAGTTATTACCAAGTTTCATCAATATATGTTCAGAAATAAGCAAGATTGAACAACGTACTGTGTTTAGCATTTTAAATATCTCTGCAGTGGATTGACGTAGAACAAACTCTCTCTAACCGGTGGTATTAAATTTTTTGGAGTTTTGGCCACTTGCAAGCATATTTTCAAAAACTCGTAAAAAATAGTAATTCTAACCCAATTCAAAAGTGTTCCACAGCTTTTTTTATATAGAAAAAGGTTCAGAAAATTAATATTAGCAACTAAAAAATTGATTGATGTAAAATTACAAAAGTTATTGGCTCAAGATAAAAAAAATTTTCAATAGGCCCTAACGGAAGAAAAATATTCAACTTTATTCCAATATAAAAAGCAGATAACATTTTTTTGTAATTTTTCAAAATATACAAATTTAGTTATAAATAGAAGAGTATAAACATAATTATCAAATTCAAAAATTTTTTTCAGAAAACACATGTTTTTATGTTCCTGCGACAAGAAACGCTACTAAAACAGGCCTATTTTGAAAATGAGTAGGCCGATATATTTTTTACCTCAAAATTAATTTATATTATACCAAATTGTAGAGAATAAAACATAGAATTGAACTGTATACTTGAAAATGTTATGTATCCTTTTATTTTGGTCTCAGAAATTCTAGAATGAAAGAAATTGTCTAAACGTCTGACAAATTTTACTAAAAATTAAGTAAATAAAGTTATATAAAACTGTAAAATATTGTTTATAATTTCTTTCAAGATAAACAAAAGTTTTGTAATTTAGTTCTAAATAGAAGTGCATAAAAATAAATATCAATTTCAAAAACATTTCAGAAAAGACATGTTTTTATGTTTCTGCGTCAAGAAACGCTACTAAAGCAGGCCTATTTTGAAAATGGAATTACGAATATTATATACTTTATTAAAAATCAAATTTATTTGTACCAAATTGTAGAGAACAAATCATAGAACTGGACTGTACAAATTTTGTACAAATTGTAAACTTCTCTTCAATTATTATATTACTAGAACCACTTAATAATTACCATAACAATGTTTTATTGTAATACGTTATTTGCAGTCACTTTAACAAAAATTAACTATTTAGATCTAACCATTATCTCTTACCTTTCTTTATCGCTCACTGGAAAATAGAAAAAGGTACATCTGCATTGGTTGATGAATTCTGACAATTAATGTAAGAAAATTTTCTCCCTCCACTTTTTTTAGTACTCATCATAAACAATAACTAACCAAATGCTCCAATACACACCACCTACAACTTCAACGGAATATACAGCAATTAATATTAAACACCTAAATATTCATTGTCTGCCGTCTCATCATTTCTCATTTGACTGAAAATAGCTCTACTTCATTTTCCGTCTCTTTCTTTCATATTCAGTCGCTCTCGCTCTGTATGGTCGTTACATACCAGAAAAATAGGGGAAGAAAACATTGAATCTCGCGCTCTCTCGCTCTTGACCTCGCACAAAATCATACGACATCGTTCAACCAATCTTAATATAATAATAAATAAAACGCCTTACATTTCTTTCTTTCGTGGACTTATAAATAAACCTGTCTCGTCTAAATCACAGTTTGTACAAATTATCGATGATGTTTCTTTTACCTTAAAAATTATCTCAAGTATTGCTTACATTGTATTGAAAAATATCATGAAAAGCATTTTAAGAATAAAATACTAACATTTAGTAAATAAATTACCTTTAAAAATTTTGCTTACACAGCCACAATAAACAGGAAAAATGAATACAAAAGTGTAAATATTCAAAGCAAATGAAATATATATCAGTCAAGTGATAAATTTAGAATAATTGTAATTACTTATCAAATTACTACATCACTTCATAAATAAATTAACATTAAAAAAACATATTAAACTACCAATCTTTGTAACTCTAATATTATACATTTGTCACTAATAAATAAGAAGAATCTGAGAAAATTTTATAGTAATAGATATTTGTTTTTTTTACGTTAAAGCACGCAGTACCTTTTTTCGATTAAAAAAAAATCTCCTACATTGATTAAGTTATTGCACCTTTCTTCAAATAAAAAACATACAAAGTTTAACAATACTGTATAGGATTAGGCATATTCTTAAATTTAAAGGTGGAAAGAGAAGACAAAAAATGAAAACTCAAGAACAAATGTTTATTGTATTTAGCAAAAGGGATGCATTTTAAATTTAAATATTTACTTTTATTATGAACTTCCTTTGAAATATTAATAAATAGTCAAAGTATAAAAATTTCTATATCAACTGTAACTTTCTGTTCTTCATAGCGAACTTTTCTTCAATATCGTTAGTTCCAATATGTTCTCTGAGTATTTTCTTCTCTATGTACAACAAATATAAGTTTGAAAATCTCTCTTGAACACATAAATTCGTTTCCTTAGTCCGACTAGCCAATCGTAGACCGAGTGAGAGGGAGAGGGGAGAAACACTCTCTCGCTCTCCACCGCATGCTAAATGGTTTGCCAGCGCTCGGAGTCGTGCCCAACTACAAATCTTTAGGACGCCAAGTTTGTAAAATCTGTTAGAATTGAGTCCACCTAAATTAAGACCTGCGCTTCTTAACATTTAAGTATTTATTGGTATGGGGAGGAGTGGGGGGAGGGGCGGGTATATATAGCTCTGTAATATTGTCTGTATACTTTAGTAGTGTTAAAACCCTCTGAGGATGATGACCATGTCATCGAAATGTACATAAGAGTAACGTATTAAACATAACTTACAATTTAGTTGTTTAGTTATTGTTTTTGTTCCTTGTTTTGTGGTTCTGGGTTTTTATTCAAATCATTGAGATAGGTAAATGAGAAACATATTTGTGCCATTGAAAGGACAAGCTCATGATTTACCCTTTGCTCTGGTGGAATAATAAATATAGTATCTTACTGGAAGTGAAGAAGCTACATACTTTTGATTAATTGTTGACGCAACAACAAATGTTACACATCAAGAGCAATGAATGTTTAATTTGAGATTTGTGAGGTAAAACAATAAAATAACCAATACAAAATTGTAAAAATTTTTTCAACTAACTCCATTTCAATCTTTTATAAGAAATTTAAAATAATCATAATTAAAATACAAATGAAAGGTACAAAATGTTTACAAAGTATTAAGAAACTACACTGTATTGTATGTGAACAAACAGACCACCTGTGCAGTCTGAATAAAAGCAAGCAAACGACATTGGAGTCGTGTGTTACATCGTTTTAAATCTCTTTTCAAAGTAAACTTTTTGTAGCAAAAACGTTTTAACTTACTAATAAAAACAAGAAAAACATAAAAGCTTTCTTTATAAACTTTCATGACAGTATGATTATTTACTGATTACATTTTTTTTTTATTTTAAAAGAATAAAAAATAATATAAATAAACGGTATCAGTTAACTGACACAAACTTTCTTCCAACTTACTGTAGTCAAAATAATATTGTTTTTAATCATTTTATTTACTACTTTTTAGAACAAAACAAAAAAATAATATTCTACCTACGTCAATCGTATAAAAAAGTTATTGTCCCAGGCG
>JAGFPH010006008.1:71200-86324 GCA_018207615.1 Philaenus spumarius
AAAATAAAAAACAATATTTATTTTAGATGTTCATAATTAGCTTTATTCAAAAAATCATATGGCTATCAAAATATGTTTTTGTTTTAACCTTTTCCTGTGGTAAAAGTAGTGAATTACAGAATCGTAGGATACTGTGTGTTTATTTATAGAAAGATATGGTTATTTAACAGGTTTAGAATTCTACTTAACCGATTTTAATAAATATCTTCCAAATTCGTTTCTTGAGAAAATTTAAAAATAATTGTCACAGAACTGACTAGCTCATTTTGAAGTTAAGAAAAGTGTTTGGTCTTTTTGAATTTTAGTGAGAAAGTTTGTCTCATGGGAGTTATTTTGGAATATTCTCAGGAATATGCATGTTTCCGACGAACCAAGATTATAAAAATTGGTCAAGTAGTATTTTATAAATCTGTGTTATGGCAAAAATCTTATATCAATTTATAAATAATATGTACCGTATATATTTTTGAAATGAAAAACATCTTATAACTGTTCTCTATTTTCCAGGGAGATGGTGGAGGACCATTGGTATGCGAAGACAAGGGCAAGTGGTATCAAATAGGAATTGTAAGTTTCGGTGTGGGTTGTGGTAGACCTGATATTCCTGGTGTATACACAAGAGTATCACATTATCAGCAGTGGATTCAAAATATTGTTGTACAAGATAGGCAAGAATTTAATTAAATTAAAACAAAAACTAAGAACTTTAATTATTGTTACCAAATAACATAAGTTGTTACCAAAACTCAGTGTAATATTTAAAAGAATATTGTTTTAAATTTACTATAAGGTTTGTGGCATTTCTTAAATGGAATATCATTTATATGACCTTGTTTGTTACATAAGTTAATTGTTAGCAGCCTACTATTGCTACATTGTAACTATTAATCTATGACAAAGATTAAAAAAATTACTACATTGTTTATTATAAGTTAATTGATGGCTGATTTTGTAATTACTGCATTAATCTATGATAAAGTAATTGTTTACTTATATCCCAAGTAGCACACATCGTTGGCCCAACGGTGGGGAATTGTCGGCACCGTTGGGGAATGGTTGGTTGGGGTGCCAACATATTGCCAATAGAGGCCCAACCAATAATTCCTTCTGTTGGGCCAACAATGAAATTTTCTGTTGGGCCAATGTTGGGAGTTAGTCTGTATAAAATTATCCTTTATTAATTCCTTATTATATTAATATTTACGTGTAATTATAAAATTATCCTTTATTAATTCCTTATTATATTTAATATTTACGTGTAATAAACATTATTTAAAAATCGGTTATATTGTTAGATTAAGTGATATAAAGTTATTAATAAAGTTCATGATTTTATAACATTTAGCGTGCATCGGTGACATCGCGAATCCGTCATTATTCTATCCGCCATTACAAAAAATCCATTGTTCATCCTCATCTAGTTTTACATTTGCACCAAGCAGCCAAGCATCATTGTGACTTCAGACTTCAGTGACTTGTGTGTTCATTAAGTCTGTGTCATTTGGCATTTTCAAATGAAAATGATTTGTTTTCTTAAAAACTTTATCACCATTGTGTGTTCTAAGCCTTGTGAAGTGGAAGTGATTGATTTTTTTCTTTGCAAGTAAGTACAGCACTTATATATTTTACTTTTAGATTAGTAAAAAAATACTAACAGGGGTTACTAGTTCTTGTCTTGTTTTAAAATAAATAATTGTTCACAATTAATTATAACATGTGATTTCAGTTTTATTTTTTAAAGTGGTAGGTTACTTGTTGTACACTACCTATCGGTAAATTAACTTTTAGGTTAAACTAAGTGATTTTTAATATTTGGTAGACTAGCTTAAAGGCCTATAAGGTAAAATATTAATAATAAAAAGATTTTACAAGCTGGACTAGGTAGTATGCATAAGAATAATTACATAACTTACAGTTTGCTATTTGCCAAAGTAGGCTAATTAATGTTTATAGGCCTACTTGGGGGAATAATAAATGCATCCTTTCTACTGGTGGCGGAACTTTACTATTCGACTCTAGGCTAACCTAGAGCTAACATAAATGCAAAAATAATAATTAAAAAAATACCTAAAAGGTTCTGACCTAACCTATTTAGTCACAGTATGTTTACCTGTATTCAACATTTAACAGTAGAATGTAAAACAACGTCATTGTCTGAAAAAATATTAGGCTAGAGTCGAATAGTAAAGTTACGCCCTACTGGTCATAAGATAAACAAGTTATTGAGGTTAAAATTAATAAAACAAATAGCCTACACTCAAAAATATCTGGGCGCAAGTTTACTATTCGACCCTAGGCTAACCTATGGCAACAGAAATGCATGAATAATAAATAAAACCTAAAAGGTTCTAACCTATAGTAGGCCTATTTAGTCACCGTATGTTTACCTGTATTCAACATTATTTAACAGTAGGCTAGAATGTAAAACAACTTCGTTGTCTGCAAAAATATTAGGCTAGGGTCGAATAGTAAACTTACGCCAAAATCTGTTGGATACTTCGACAACTGCAAGCCTACTAGGTATCTTGTTAATTACATAATTGGTTCTTGGTTAGGTTGTGTCTAGATTTTACCCAAAATTTAATACAGAACTTGTCCTCAGCGAAGGTATTTGTTTACTTTAACTTGTCAATCAAAACTACTACAAATACACAAACCTGAACTTTTTTCTTAATAAATATAGTATTTATACTCTTCACTGATGCCGGGAAACCATAGGCCTTACCTATTATTAATAATTGTATTAACTCTTAGTGTTTTCACTTAAATGTCATAGAGCATGATTCTATACTTGTGTTTTTTGACAATCATAATTACCGTACTATCATTTAGGCCTAGGCCTAGAATTAAAACAAGACAAGATTTAGAGCTGAATCTTCAAAAAGTGTTTCAGCTATATTTTAGTTTCGATTTGGAATTATAGTTATTTTTGGGTTGAGGTTTTAAAATGGTACCTATAAGCTTATATTTTCCATTTGAGTTTTACGGTATGGTTTAAATTAATTATTGAAACAGTTTATTCCTAACCTATTTTACAGGTTAGGTACTAATTTTAATTTTGAAGAGGGTTATAATATAATGTATGTTTATACATTAATGTTTGTACAGTAATGTCGGCTAACATTCTCATAAGTTACTATGAATTTAAAAACTGAACTGTCCGTCAAACGACGGAGGTAAAGTTTTTGCTTGATTTAAATTCGTCAAGTCTAAAACAAGACATTGTTATTATAAATTATCAAAAATTGTTCTCCAATTAACTTAAAGTTATGTTATTTATTTTGTATTGTAGAATAAATATTGAAATCATGAATCATAGGTGAAATATTATGTATAGCCTATCCCCTAAAGTTTGTAGAAAAAATATTAAAATTTACAAATAATTTAAAAGAAAATTTGGTGTAAGTTTAGAGATAATTTAAAAAATATTGTTTATTTATTTAAAATACGGTATATATAGCTCAACTGATTGAAAATGCATATTGTTGGTAGGATAAAAATAACCTGATATTAATGGTGAATAGTTTACAAAGACTGGGTTAGCTTCAAATTTTATGATAGTTTAGTTAGACAATAATATTTGAGTTAACTCTTTTTTAATATGC
The DNA here is from genome assembly GCA_018207615.1 of Philaenus spumarius. Classification (NCBI taxonomy): domain Eukaryota; kingdom Metazoa; phylum Arthropoda; class Insecta; order Hemiptera; family Aphrophoridae; genus Philaenus; species Philaenus spumarius. The sequence continues at coordinate 74,806 of JAGFPH010006008.1, forward strand.
TGTCTAACTAAAATATCTTAAATTTGAAGTTGACCCAGTGTTTGTATCTTATTACCATATTAATTACTTACACCTCTAAACTTCCATTAACAGCTGATTTCATAGCATTAATTTGTATTTCTAATTTGTAGGTTATGTTAATTTATAGGAGTAGATAAATAAATAAAAATGATACTGGATCTTTAGTGTAACTTAACTCTTGTTATATCATAAACACAATTGAACGTACACATTTAAATTAAATACGGTTTGATTAATCCTCCATATTAAAAAGAATGTATAGCTAATAATAATCTTTATCCATCTTTATAATATATCTAAGGGTCTTCCTTCCTAGTATATTGATATGTATCACGTTTCCTCTGTGTTTAAAAAAATCTGTTATATTTTTTCTGTTTCAGGAGAGATAGTCCTACGATGTCGTGTTGATCAGTGAAAATGTGACAAGTTGAGTTGATAATTAGTGTTGTGAAGTGAAAAATGTAAATAAAATCGTATAATAAAGTTCTTCCAGACAATGGCACAACTTTTAGTAATAGTGCGCTTTTTTCAGTTAAATAGCCTATAAAAATTAAGAAGTGAAATAATGAGTAAAGAACTACCAAAATATTGCAATGTTGTAACTATGTTTTGTAAACTGTCTTTACTTTAGTAAATTAAAGTTGTTCTAATGAAAAATAACAGTTTATAGGCCTAAGTAAATTTTCTTTATCCTATCACATACCACCCAAAGCATAATATTTATGTACATCCGTTGCATCATTTTTTAAAAGCTTATATATATAGGCCTATATATAGTTTAACTTGAAATAGTTTAATAAGGATGATCCAATAAATATAAAAAATGGAATTATAAATATGGGCAGGAGGAGACAATAAATATTGTATTGGGCTTTAATTTTCATTTTGGATTTCTCTACTCGTGAACAGTTGGTTAATTGTTGGCAAATTATAGTGAAATTTCAGTTAGGCCAACATACATTATGTTTGTTGGCCCAACGTTGGGGAAGGGTGAGTTGGCCAACCGTAAGACATAGTGCCAATCCGCACTGTTGGCCAACCGTGGATGATATTGTAGGACCAACAAAACGCCAACCATTTTTGCTGCTAGGGATATAATCTTAAGTAACCAAACTGTACAATAAGAGTAGAATAGTACAAATATATTTAATTTAGAATATAAAACAATAAAATTAATGTTATTTTGTAAAAAAATTATGTATTTTATTAAGAAATTGAAAAGTTTGATGAACAGTCAAGGTTGCCTCGGTGTGTTGGTCTTCCAGATTAACGTACACACTAAACCCTAAGCTCCTTTGGTACTTTAACAGAAACTACCTTGGACTATTTCAAGTTAGCGTATATTATGCAATAGCAGCTACTAAACAAATCTTCTTCAATATACTCTGTCCTTACCACTAGCATTGACTCCATGGTCTTTGAAGGCTGAGCCCCAATATTAAATTGCAAGATGTTTTAATGTATAAAGACAAAGAGAATATATAGGAAATAAAAATAATTTTTACCATGAGAAAAAATGTATGATGAATGTAAAATTGACTGTGATTCAATTTATCAGAACCGAAGCTAAGAATTAAAATTTATTTATTTTTTAATCTAAAATAAAATTTTACATTTTCTTTCAATATTAAAAAACAGTATAAATGAGAGAATAAAATATATCTCTGCTTTCTTCTGTGTTTAAAGAACTGAACTTTCAATAAATAAATCTTTCAAATTTAAATAAGTTTTATTATTTTAATTTCAGTTCCATTTTAAACCTTTTAAACATCATACTTTTCATTATTAATTTCTTTTAGAATAAGCGATGGAACTTTATTCTAACCAACTAGTGACCTGGATAATGAAAATGAATTCAATTTCTTTTAGTTTAATTAAACTTACTACATGATATTGAAAGTGTATTTTTGTCGGTTCATAATTGATACTTGGTCAATACAAAATTTCAACAGTAACTTTATTCTTTACTTTTTAAATTTAAAGTTCAGTCATTTTCTAAAACTTTCCTCATAAAACATGGTAGATGCTAAAATGTTTTGAAAGAATGATTAGATTCTTAGATGGTTAGATGGATGACACCCCAGCATCAAGTCTTCTGTCTGAGTTAACCATATCTTTGAACATTTTCTGTTTGAAGCCATCGACAGCCACAGTTACTTTTCAGCTCCTCGCTGCTTTGACTCGACATTACCTTCATCTTTTCCCGATGTTCTACCTTTTCAAACATCTTGCTAACTATTCTTTCTTTTATTAATCTTCCCAATTCCTTTTCATTTTCAACTTGTCATAAATAAATAATATCAGAAGCGAATCATTGGCACAGCCTTCTTTGTACTATATGCAGGTTTAGACAACTAATATAATACTTCCCCCCATATTGGACCATATGATCTGAAGAGCCATGGCCTGGGTGCTTCTCACATATTAATCAGGCAGCATTCCAAATGGATCCACCAAAACTTTTTCCAATAAGCATGTATCGTTACTTTTTCCACACAGCCTAGGTCCGCAGAAGTCAATGGCCGCAAACAAGTAAAAAAGGTTACTGTTTGTCTTGTAAATTGAATTATTAATTAGAGATATCAAACCAGAAAGCATTACACGACACCATCTAATAAAAACCTGAAAAAAAATCAAATGTAAAATGGTTGTTATGTAGTTGCAGGTCTTTGAACAAACAAATGCAGTCGAGGAAACAATTGTGACAACATAACCTTTTTTCAATACATTAAATTATTTGGATAGTTTTTTGTAATGTAAATTTAGGTACCAGTACTTGAGATTTTTCTTTGTTTATTTGTAGGAACCGGTACTTTTAGTGTTTTAGAAATTAACATGCAAATGTTAAATACCTAAACCAAATTATTAGTTTTCATCTCATAAAACAGTAAGACCTCGACAATCCGGCACGCTTGGGGATCCGGTGATGCCGGATTATCGAATATGCCGGATTATCGATCTAGCTCTTCCTTTAAAAAGGTTTAAACAAGGAATAAACTATAAAGAAACGCACATTTACAATATATACACATATATATTATTATTAGTGCTTGTTAAAGAGTTGTTACAACATACAAACAAGAACATTACAATACATAAAATAAAAACTGAACTAAAAATTATGTTTCTTAAAAAAGTACATAAACCTACATGTACTATATAGGCTACTACAATATACATATGTATTATGATTGGGTTGCACAACTTTGTTAAAGAGTTAAACATTTCACCTAACTAACATTACAACAACATAACAAACAATAAAATATTATAAACAGTACATTACAACACAACAAAAAAACATTACAACACATAAAACAAAAACAGAACTAAAAGTTATGTTCCTTAAAAAAAAGTAGTATATGCAGTACTGTAGAATTCAATCAGAATCATTGTCTGCTGCTGGCTCTGGTGCTGGTCCAGTATCCCCAGATGATGTTGAGGGAGTAGGAAATGGCAATGTTGCTGCACTTGCATCTAGCATCATTTTCTTCTGACCTCTTCGGAACATTGAAGGAATATCAACTTGCTTTTATGATTGGTTGCGTTTTTTATCAAAATTGTTCTGAATGATGTGCAGATTCATCATTTCAGTAGCATCATAATGTTTGCACGTCTCAGCAAACTTGACAAATTATTCAACGCCTACGAAGCATCAGCTCATGTGATGTTGGTTGTTGACGTTGCTTCCTAGTCATCATTCTCTGTTTCTTGTGATTAATGTGGGCATAACACATTTTTTACGATTGCCTCATCACTAAGCTCCTCCTCTGTTCATCAGTATCAATATCGATCCATTCGTAGAGTTCAACTTCTGAAAGACTGCTCAGTTGATTTTTTGGAACAGAAGAAATGGCATTTACAACCTGTTATTCCCCGGTTGAAGGGTCATCAACATTTTCATCATCTTCCGTAGACGTTTTTTCAAAATGTTTTGGCCATAGCTTGCACCCTGCCACGTGCAATGTTTCATTTTTAACCTCAGACCAAGCAACAGCAGTTGAAAAAATCACATCTTTTATAATAAAGTCGTGCTGAAAATCTATTACGCAACAATTAGAGTTTAATAGCTTTTGCACAAACATGCCTCTGTATTTGCACTTGAAGTTTTGTATCACTCCTTGGTCCATTGTTTGAATTAATGGTGTCACATTTGCAGGAAGATATGTACAAAAAATGTTGCCTGCCTTAAGTTCAGATGCTGCAAGGTGTGCTCTACAATTGTCGAGAATTATAACTGCCTTACAGTCTTTGGGAAGCTTAAGTTTTTCAAAATTGTCTTTAACTGCAGGGACAAAATTTTGGAAAACCATTTTTTAAACAGCTCTGTGTCCATCACACATTTGATTGAGCATTGTAAAGCACAGGCAAGTTAGTTATATTTTTCAGAGCCCTAGGCTTCTTAGATTTTCCAATGTCAAAAAGCGTTAGTTTATGGTCGTCAGATGCATTTGCGCACACTAATATAGTAAGCTTATCTTTATTTTTTTTTAAACCTTGTGCACAAGACTCGTCACCACCTGCCAAGGTTGAGTTTGGCAAAGAACGCCATAAAAGACCAGTCTCATTTGCGATGTAAATTTGGGCAGAGGATGAACCATGTTCACTGACGAGGTTTTCAAATTTTACCTTGTATTCATTTGCTGCAGCCATATTATCAGAAGATTTTATTCCTCCAGAAACATCTAATTTCCGTATACCATGACGAATTTAAAATTTTTGAATCTACCGTTTTGAGAAGATTGGCATTTCATTTTCGGACATGTTTAGTCTTTATAAAAAAACTTGCCTTTTCCATTATCATTGGCCCTGTTATTGGCTTCCCCTCTGCTCACTTAGCACTAAACCATGTCCACAATACTCCGTCCAGGTTTTCTAGCTTAATAGGTTTTTTCACAAAGTTTGTCTGCTTTCAATACTTTTAACAAAAGCAGTTTGTATGAAAAAAATTTCTCTAAATGAGGTTTTTGTTTTTTGATGTCATATATAGTGGAGGATGAAATGTAGAATTCACTCATAATGGTGTTTCTATTCTCACCTTTTTCCAACCGTTCAATAATGTTCAGTTTTTGCTGATCGATAATGTCAGATGTTTTCACTTTGCTGTTTTAGGAGCAGCACTTTTCTTAGGCTTAGAAAACATTGTTTAGTTTACACCACAAACACTCACTGTACACAAAAGTATATATAGAGTGAACACGTAAATTACACGTTGAAGCTACGTAACAATAACTGTGTAGAGAGATTGCCGCTAACTGATGGGCCTCAGGTAGGGACGGCTCCATTCCCCTTTGTTGTTGGCTTCCTTTAGTCAGTACGTGGTTTGGGTTTGCAATTTTTACTACAGCCTATCACAAATTCTTTGAACCCTTCCACTTCCAAACCGTGCAAAGCGGTTTTAAATCGAACAACTATTTACAAGAAATTCAATGTATCTTTTCCAAAGACTTCAATTAGTTCAAATAATCTTCATTAAGTGGAATACGTTCAACGAAATACTGTCAGCAACGAAAATGTTAAACGGTCACTTTAACCGGGAACATTTTTAAAGGACGACGAGAGCACATTGTTTTGAATCGGTTCGACTTTTAGGAGAAATGTTGATTGAAATGTTTGTTTTGGACAAGTTTATTAAGCAGTAGATTTTTACACTCTGTTTTTGACGGATGCGGAGCCAACAGACAGTGCAGACCGGGCCTAAATCACTCAATAATTACAAAAACTGCCATTTTTAATGAGTGTCAATTTTTAAGATAATGGATGCCGAACTATCGGGTCTGCCGTACTATCGAGTGCCGGATTATCGAGGTCTTACTGTAATATGTTTTCCCCACCCATTTCAATCTTATTACAGTAACTTGCTCTGCAAACAAGTGGTACATAAAACAATAATGTATTATTTTGGTGCACTGTTCATTTTTTAAAAACCATGTGTACTAATGAATTAATTGTGTTTTTGGTGTAAAGGCTGGGGAGGAGCAATCCATTGCCTAGGACTGCAAGATGTCTGACATTGGCATGACGTAAAAGATTCATAGTTTCATACAGCTATCTGCAGTTTTACATACTTGTATAGAGTTTTGATGAATTGTTATAATTTGCTGCAATTTTTTCATGAACATCTGAGACAAATATGAACTTGAAAAGTAAAAAATACTGAAGCTATTTAACTAAGACTAGGAAAACCAACTGAAGGCAACACTTATATATAATTAGAAGTTTAAATACTTTCAGTTCCTTGCATTTATATTAATTGTAACTATTGTAAGTTATTTACGCTACTGGATTTTAGTTGAATGGGGTGAAAAAAAACTTTTTTTTTCTTCTTTTTTGTATTGATAATATTTGAAGGACGTATAATACTTCTAAGAGTTCCAAGAGGATGCAATATTTTTCATATGAAATACTTGTATCGCTCAATCGTCATTTCCGTGAAAATATCAGAGTATTCAATAATCTATTTGCATTGGCTTCGCCATTGGTTGCGGCCGAGATTGATGAGCAAAGCGAGCAAGAACGGACCTGCTAGTATTTTATAATAATCCATCATCATCATGGGGTGGAACCTACTCAAACTGCTTAAATCTCTTGAAGCAGAATAAAATAATAGAATAGCAGATTCTCTTAAATCTCTCATTTTAACAGAATAAAATATTAAAAAGGGTAAATAAGAATAAATTTAACTATCACAATAACCCGTTAATTTGGGTAGCTCTTTTTGCTTGAATGTATAAAATATCATTGTAACTCATTAAAAGATAAATTCTGAAACTCAATTATTATTATTTGGAGTAAGCTAGTAGTACCTTAGCCTACCACATCAATTCAAAACAGTTAGTTTGAAGAACAGTTTTAAAATAGCAATTTATATTTTATAACAGTTTTACAAGTATTATATTATAAGGATGTTCACTTGTTATAAAAGTATTTTTCAGCAAAATTGTAATTTATTGATTGTATTTGTCTTTGTTTTGATTCTAACATTTTGTAACCAACGCAAGCTCACGTATAGGTTTGAAACGTTTTCCCAAACATTTCACTTTCTGTTCTTTACCATCTTTTCGAAACCGGCAGCTCCCGCCATCTAGCGACACAACGACAAACCTTATCTTTACTCCAGGCAGTACTGTTGCCTTACCGCGTTATCTATTTGAGTTGCTTATCGCGATATTCCATCAGCTGCTTGGAACCTTCTCGAAGCCTGTCTTTATTCAACGGTCTTAACGGCCATTTTAAAAATATCCAATCTGCATCGAGCCTAGCCGCTACACGCAGCTCTTGAAATGCTACTCTTCCTCCTGCAAATACTTTCTGCTTTGGAAAAGTAATTTCGTCCTGCTAACCAGGTGCGTTTTTAATTTTTTTACATTAAAGTAATGCTCCTTAACAGGGGAGTATACGTTTAAAACTCTGTATAATTATGCCATGTTTAGGTTACGTCTTGCAAACCTGAAAGATTATTTTGTGAACTGAATTTTGCTAAAATTGCTACCATAAATTCTCATTTTATTAACATTTAGTGTAACAAATGGCTTTCAGAAATTTGACTCTTAATGTGTTCATCTTAAACAAAGCCTAAATATTTCAAAGTAATACTTTTCTACTTTGCTAAAACTAGTTAACAATCATTTGTATGTAACATATTCCTACTTTGCTAAAGCTAGTTAACAACTTTTGAAAGTAATACATTTTCTACATGGCTAATGCCAGTTAACAATTATTGTATGTAATAGTTTGCTACCTTGCTAATGCAAACTTTGTCAGTCTTGCAAACCTAAATCATTTTCTCATGGTTGTTGTAATAATGTGTTAATTTCAAAAAAGAAAACAGGAGCTAAATGCTGTATAAGTCATGTTTGAAGCTAAAACAATTTAACAATGTATCTGAAAGTTATAAATCTTTTAACATCACTTTTATAAGTTTGTGAAGCAAAATTAACATCACTTTATGCTGTAATAATATACCAAACCTGACTAGAGGTTAATAGTTGTGTACGCTATTTCAGTGGCGGCTCGTGAGTAAAATGCTGGGGGGGGCACACACCACTGGGGTGTTTGTACATTTTGTGTATTTTAGTGAGTTTTTAAGGCAATCTAGTTATTAAATTTGTGATGCCATATGTTTCTGAAATACTTATCATATGTAAATCTGAAATACTCTACTTACACACCTTTAGTTATATTGCTTGTAGCAAAATTCCATCCTTCTTTCCGACTCAAAACGTCGCTCTGCGCATGCTCGGACGCCGTCCCAAGCCTCCCATAAGGCACAAGCTTAGACGCGTCATAGCACCAGCAGCCCCCACCACTACCACTCTTCATATAACTGCATGGTAATGGATTGGGACGTTCTGGCCAGCGACCCACGGCTACAAATACAAACTTCTCGCACTATTTTTGCGTGTTTTTTCCTACATTTTCGATGTATGTGATTGAAAAAAACACTTTGGTTAATTAGATGTATAATTATAATTGAATGGGTACTTAATTTTTTTTCTTTTTCAAATCTTTTGGAGGGGCGGCGTCCGAGAGCCCTTATGGGCAAGCCGCCACTGTGCTATTTTCAAAGCCAGAACAAGTTCTAAGTTTGTTTGCCACAAAATATTTTGCTAGATTTTGTTACTAAGCCAGTGTTACCAGTTTTAAAATGTTTTATACACTTTTGTCTATGTGTACACAAACAATTACTTTACTAATATCAGCTGAGGTAAAGCCTATTTAACAATTTGTGTGCTTGCTTATGAGATTTTCAGTAATTCTCACTAAATATCAAAAACATTTTTACCAAAACTAAGTTGGCTAGTTTACATGTCTGAATTTGTGAGAAACTGAAGCAAATCAGTTACTTATGCATTGTTTTTCTTTGTTAGCTTTGCTGGTTCAAGTTTGGGAGCTACAGACACTCCATCAAAATCTAAACAAATGTATTTGCAGTGACAGTGATTTATTTATTTCTCATCTCAAACGAGATGAGGCAAATTATATAATTAAACCATGTGGTAGTTTAAGAAAAGTACTATTAATGAATAGTAGCATGCCTGTTTGATCTATAAAATAGAAATTTGATTTTTTTTTTAATCTACTTTTATACCCATAAGGTTGTTTTAAGTTGGCCAACGATTTTTTTATTATTTAAATTTACCTGTCTCATCTGAGACATATTTTCTTTGCTATATTTTTTTTGCTATTGCCAAATGCCTATTTTAATAAAATCTCATGTCAATATTTATATATTTTTCATTATTTAGGATCAATAACCTAACCTCATCTTGATTTGTTGCCTATGTAATATATATATATGTATGTGTATGTTTTTTGTAAGTGTACTCTCCCACAGGAGCTAGTTTTTTTTAAGGTTTAAAGGCGTTGTATGTAGTATCGCGAACAGGGTGTTTTTGTGGCTTTTTCGAGTGGTTACGCTGCGACCTCCAATTTAAAATCGATCCACTGTGACTTTTCTTCCTTCTTAATGCCACAGGTGGTCGATGGCGTAACAGGTTGCTTTGATTACTTCTGTGGTATTTATTTTAATTATTTAGTAATATTCTTGTAAATCTACCTATCTATTTTGGTAGGTTAAATACAAGATAATAATAATTATGATTTCACACATTTTATTTATTTATTTAGGGCTGGTTTTCTTATCAAATACCAGGGATTGTATAAAACCAATAAGATATAAATGCTATCCTACAAACCCATTATTATAGAAAATAAACACACATACAATTTGAATAACAAACAGTTTGAAAATATTAAAAACATAAAACTAATTTACATAGATTATTAAATTTAAAAATCTACATTAATATAAAGTAAATAGGTATACACAAATAATAGAAAATAAATTCAAATTATGAGAACATATCATCGGTTTATTACAAAAAGTCACAAGTAACAATTTTACTATTTCTGAGCTAAAAGTATATTAGTACTGTCTGAGGACATATCTTTCACTGCAAAAACTCCCTAAGTGCTTAGAAAATTCTAAAAACCTATAATTTAAAACTGTTATTATCACTAAGTGTTTAAAGGTAAAAAATAAAGGAGCAAAATTCATTAAGTAACTTAGTGAATTTTTCTGTAAATAAAATAATATTGTAAACAATAATTTGTGTACTGCTAAAACTCACCAAGTAACTTTAATGAGATTTAGCAGGGAAATAATGTTTGTCATGTTAGCACAGGAAGTCACCAAATGTCGCTTTTGCACTTGTAGCTGGAGAGCTATATAGTTGAGCTCGGCTATATAGCTCGGTTACATAGCTCCACTATATTCTAATATAAACGTTTTTCTAGCAACTACAAATAATACTTTGTACTGAAGTTGTCATTCTTTTACTTAACATTAACACTTAGCTTTAACTTTCTAAATTTACATTGATTTTAATTTTCCTTATTTTTATATTTAATACAAATTTTTTATTATTATTAATATTTATTATGAATTATTTATTTACTATTATTAAATTGGGAATTATCCTTTGTCTTCATGGAGCAGATGTTTAAGAGTCTTTATACTTTTGAATACAAAAATCCGCGAAATATTCAACCATTCCGAGGTTGAGATTACATTGAATGCTGTTTGTTGTATCGGGTACCTGTTCAAATACGTGGAATTTTCTGACTTACTTCGATGGATTACGTGAATTGTCTACGTTATTATAAATACTAAATAATGCATTCGCTCAAAAGATTGATTTCTCTGGAAAACTTATGTATTCTTGTTTGTTTAAATATTTTTTCTTCTTTAATAGAAGATATTTTATACAATGGACTCCTTTGCACGATATTTTGGTTCTGGCGACGCTAGATCTAATTCTTATTGTAAATGTTTAGTTTTGATTGAGTTTCCTTAATTCTGCAAATCTCTTTAGTTTTTCTTTTGGATGTAGTAAACTATTTAGAGTGTATTGGTTATAATTTTGTTATCTGCGTTATCCGTAAATTGTTAATTTTAGTGTTAACACTCGTGGTCGTGATGGCAAAAATTAAATGGAGGTTAAGGGGGGGGGAGCTACATATAGCTCTGCTAAAAAAAATGCCCTTCTTGCAGAGCTATGTAGCTGGGTTAGATGTTTTCTTTGATCTTTACCGACAACCAACGGATAGCTCGTTTTCTGCTATCTAGCCGTGGAAATCTGCTATATAGCCGAGCTATGTTAGTAGATAGCTATGTTAGCGCTCAGTTAGTAGATCATAATATCTTCCAAAATCCACTAAAAACAAATTTAGAGTTCGCCAGAGTTTCTTTGAGAAAACCTTGTCAATTAGTAATGGATCTATCAACAAAGCATTTTCAGGATTACATGGTGAAATATTTGTAGAGGATAACAAGAGGGGGGGGGGGGGGAAATTCCTTACAATAAAATAAAAGAAGAAGATTTAGTAATTGTTAGATCTCACATAGAAAGCTTCCCATCTGTAGAGTCGCATTATTGTAGAAAATCAACTTACAAAACTTTTAATTAATAAAATGTATGAGCTGTATAAAGAAA
>JAGFPH010006009.1:0-17728 GCA_018207615.1 Philaenus spumarius
TATTTTGGTAAGGAAAGTTGTGTGATGTGCACACCAGATGTTTAGTATTCAGAATACACCCTCGGTCTACACTCGAGTTTGAATATGGACCTTATTCTTCGGAGTCAGAAAGCCATTGACGGTGATAGCGATAGTTGATCACTTTTGTCTCTTTTTAGTGAACTGTCAATGTTAAGCTAACAACAGACGAGACACCGGTGTACGGGACACTAGTGTACGTTACACTAAATATAGTACGATTTTTTTAACCGTGCCCTCGGCCAAATTGTACTCATCGATGTATAAACACACTGGATTGCGCGCTGAGTAGTCTGAAAGGTTCGAGAAACGAGCCGGCCGGCGTGGTGGGCAGCGTGATAGATGGACAGTGATACACGTTGCTGTTGTTATATACAGTTCAATTCTTTGATTTATCCTCTACACTTTTTTATAATAATATGTCATTTTTGGGCAGAGGAAATAGTATTCCTAAATTACTATTCAAAACAGGCCTAGTTTTGTTAGCAGTCTTGTAGTAGGAACATAAAAACTGGTGTTTTCAAAATAAGAAATTTGAGATTGATCAATACTTTTATACAGTTCTATTTTAGAACTAAATTACGAAACTTTTTTACATTTATGAAAAAAATTACAAAAAATGTTTACTACTTTTTATATAGGCCTAAAGTTGAACTTTTTCCTTTCGTTACTAAACACTAGGGGCTCTGCCCCTGGACGCTTCGCTTCGCTCGCAGTTGGAAAATTCGCTAATGAATCTCGTTAATCTTTGGCTCGTTTGTACATTGGTTTGTAAAATTATAAAACCAGGCTTAAATATATTAACGGTAATTACAAGATTAATTATAACCTCAAATACATGCTTTAGAAACATGAGAAACTTTCATTACGATTTTAGTCCTAGTTCTACTATCTTCTGTCAACTAATGTTTTGAAACCAGGACTAAATATACAGTAGTAAACATAACCTCAATACTATGTTTCAGAAATGAGCCAGGCCTATATTACAAAAATGACTATTAGAATTTATCCATTTTTGCCAAGTTTACTTTTTTTTATAAAATAAATTGTTAAATCAGAACAATTTATTATAATTCTAATGTGCTAAAACAGTATAAATTAGATTGTTTTTTAATAGTAATTAAAAACTATCCAATGAACAGCTGATTTAGGATAATACTCAATCTCATGGCTTGTTTATAAACAGCTGTTTTGATTGCTTTATTTACTATTTCGTTGTAATTTTGTAACCAACATGGCAACCCATAAGACCCTATGTTAAAATTTTTCAAACATTTGTTGTTACATATTATATATAAAACAACTGATTTGCATCAAAAACTGAACATAATTTTAGGTTAGGCCTACAATGAACCAAAACACGTTTATTTCCAACCAATTGGGCTAATTTAGAATCAGGTTTTTTACAATTTATCACAACTATCACTTTTTTTAGATTAGGTAAAAACAAACAAAAGGTTTACTGTATTATCGATTTAAAGGTTTACAAACTATAGATCTAAATATGTGTAGTATATTCTTGTGGCATAAAAATCATTTTGCAATTCGATCACTTAAGTCAATGGAATAACTTTACTAACTTTTAAATTAAATCAAGCAATAGCGAAGCATTGCTGGGTCCACTAGTTTACTATAAAAATAAGTGTTACATACTGTATAACAATTAAATATTGTTTAGAAATTAAAATGATTATTTTATAAATAATGTTTGGTGCCGTTGTTGAAGCTGAGCAAAATAAATTAAAACATTTGTGAGCGATGCATTAACTTTGAATGCTTCACGTGTTGTTGCTGTCCCTCCAGTGGTGGGGGAAGCGGCTAGGCCAGCCGGACCGTATTCAATACACGCAGCCAGCGATTCAGTGTGTTTATACATCGATGATTGTACTAACCTGAATGATAACGTTAGAAATCGCTCTTGTCTACTCTAGTTTTCTCCACGAAAACTGAGCCGAGCGGCGTGAAACAGCGAAAACCGAGCTTCAATAACACTAACATTTAATACACTTAGCAGCGATGTAAAATTATGAAAATTTCACGGATACGCAGATAAGAACTATACGATTCGTATGATGTACAAGAAAATCCATTATAAAACCTATTTCATATTTTAAAAATCAATATTACAACAATGTACTTTAATAATGACATGAAATTTTCACACCGCTGGAAATTTGTTTGTTTGTTGGTCTGAGACAAAGTGTTCGCGAGAAAGTTTTAGATAAAGGTTCAAATTAAATATTTTATTTGAAACATTTTTTCGTTTGACTTACGGTTTGCTCGGTACGGATATCTGGAGTTAGATTCCGGAGAAAACTTCCTGCCTGGGGGGAAGTAGGCCTACTTTGTGTCTGGCATTTACCTTAACCACACCACATTATTATTATTCGAATACTCCAACAAGAGACAAGTAGTCTATGACTCATTCAAGTAGTTTTTATTTCAAAAATTTTATTCGAATAATTATTCAATCATTTTTGTTTATCCGAAGTTTGTGGAAGTGCCTTTACAATTACTCCCCGCTACACCGCTAGCCCACCGAGCGCTAGCCGAGCCGAGGGCACGGTTAAAAAAATCGTACTGTATTTACTTGCAGACTCTAGTCACAGTATGTTTCCAATTTTTTTGTACTATCAATTAAATGTGTGTCAACAGATGAGACACTGAGTTGCGCGCTACCAGATTCCGTGGCTCTACGGTGTCTCTCCCTGCGAGAAGCTGGGACACCGGAAAGTGTCCCGTACACCGGTGTCTCGTCTGTTGTTAGCCTTAATGTTTCCTTTCTCCTACACATTTTTTCGAATGAGTTCACAAATTGAGTCAAGATTTATAATACAATTTTATAGAATCAAGTTTTCCAAAAAGATAAGAATTTTCACGTTTGAGTGCATTTGAATTATTAGCACTTAATAATTCTGATATAATTACAAATTAAAACTGTAAACTTACTATCTATTACAGTTTGAAGAGAAGATCTAAAATTCTAGAGGTTGCACAACAGACCTAGTTTACAAAGAAAGTATTGAATTGTATTCGCGCCACTTAAAAAAAATATTTTTAACAAGGGTATCCACATTTGTTGATTCTAAGAATTTGTTGGCCTATTATAATGAAAAATAGCACTCCTTTCCAGCTGTTTTGCTTTAGGCTCTTATTTAATAAGAAAAAGAGCAACACAACACATTTAAAAGCTGAATATAATAGCGGTCCCAACCTGCGATCAATTTTTACTTCAAAGCCACTGTGAACTGGATCGCAATCACACCCACGTTTATTTGCAAGAAAAACAAAAACAGCAAAACTTTACAAGTAATAAGTTTAAGGAAATGGTGGAGTGGTCAGCTGGAAAAATATAAACAAACAATCCCAGCATCCTGTGATTTAAAATCTAAATCTGGACTACGAATAACGTAACTGCATTTAGTCGATCTTTAGAAAAATCTATGTCCGGTATTTAAAGAATGTTTAGAAGTTAAAAATAACCCATCTGGCATGTAGTAGTGGCTCCATTCACACTTCACATATTTTGATAGCCTAAAACATCAACATTTATATTTCTTTCGGGTTGAATATAAACCTGCCTTACAATAAACACGTGTGAAAGAACTCGAGTAAAAATACCTCGGTTCGTGTAAACACAAGTATATACGTCAATACATAACAAGCGTAGGTATGCCCTACATCTAACCTGGAGTGGCACCATCTTATAAAACACGTTATGAAATATTCGCATGGACGAATCCACTTTGTTTTGAAACTTTATGTAACATAGACCTACTGTAAAAACATGCTATATGAGCTTTAATAGGTATAATATACTAGTGTGCTATTGTAGCACTAGTGAAAGTGGTCAATCAATTTAGGAAAATCTCTATGAAATTTATAAATTAATGTTTGGGAATAAATTGTGTTGTGGTTGGATCAAATGACAGTAAAAGACGGGTCCTAGACATTGCGGCTCACTATACAGCGCTGGAATGGGAAAAAGATTTTATAACTTGTTCACTGATCCGCTATAGGTTTTTGTGTACATTAGAGAAGTACCTCAAATATCAGTTATTTTTATCAAAACATTGGCCGCAGTATGTTCGAATATAGGGGGTAATGGGTTTTAGCTAAATATTCGGAAATATTTTGAAAACTATATATAACGAAGCGCGGTTAATATTAATTAGATTTGATACATTTTAAATGACCCCTTTCAAACTATACCTACAATAGCCTCTCTGTAGGAATGTGTCCGAAGAAGAGAGGAAAAGAGGGGGCCCAGCCCCTTTGTTGCGTTTAGCTTGAGTAGTTCAACCCCATACAAAATATATACTCTGTTGCTTCACTGTTACCCCTACTATTCCTTTATCGCTGTAAAATAACAAGGATCATATAACATAGATGAATACATTTTGTTGGTGAACAGAACGTTGTTTTAATTTTGTAAATATGTTTAGAGAGAGTAGGTATTAATCTTGTGTCAATCGTTATTTATAAAGTTTTAATAGTACAATATTTACTTAATACGTAGTAAAAAAATGTAATACTTGTTATTTGTAAAATATTCCAGGTTTAAGCTTTAATATTCAATATACTAGAGCATTTCAAAAAAAGTTTTGAGGAGGATGCTTTCTTGGAATCGAGGAATAACGACAGCAAAAAGGCGGGAAGTATTTTCTGAGATCCCTCCACTCGTTCTGCGTTCTGTTTACTTTTCTCACATAAAAAATATAGTAAATACTCCGTCATTCTTAGTTGTTCAATTCGAGTTGACAATTTTCAAATAGTCCCTCTGATTAGTCAATCTTATAAGACCGTGTGAATATCTAAAGAGTCGGTTCCTTACATTGCATTTAATTGAATAATTACCGGTTTTGTTGTTTGTTTGAGTTGTTTTGAAACGTGTATATATTTTCTCCAGCAACACTTTAATATTTACTTTTGCGACAAACAATAAATGGAACTTGAAATGGATACAAATATTAAAACTTTAAATAATGTAAAATATGTTTAAAACAACATACTAGCCACGGTGGCCGTGGTTGTTAAAGCGTCAATGCTTTATCAATCGTCATGGCAACCATCAATGGAAAGGTTTCGGGTTCAATTCCCATTGACCCCGAATAATTTTCTAAATGGTTTCTTAACAGACATCGTTTGCTGTGGTTCGGATTCCACGTAAAACGGTAGGTCCCGTCTTCATTAGCCTTAAGTGCAAAACAGTAGGACGTTAAAAAAAATAAAATAAATAAAACAACATACTGTATTAGGCTCTATGCTGTTAAATTCAAGTTAATTCAACTAATTACCTGCAACTTTCTCGCAGAACGTTTTCATTTGGCATAAACATAAAAATTTTCTCGCTGTAAATACTTCTTGCCATTATTTTTATACTATATATTTTTGTACAATTTTCAAATCTTAATTATTATTACTTTTTATGCATTATTTATGAAACAAAATCTTACTTATTGGTTTTCCCATATTTTTTTTTAAAGTGAAATTTTAATATAAATATTGTATGCAAGTAGGTAAAATTATAAGATTAATGAGATGCTGTTACTTTAGTTCAATGTAATTTGTGAACCTATGTAGTTTTCGTGGAATTGGTTGTACCTACGAGTCAGGATTGGGGAGAAAGTGAGGGCACGCTCCTTAAACCAGACATATTCCTAGTTTGAGGCTAATTGTCGTGACAGTATCATGCAATAGTTCAGTCAAGGGGTTAGCAAACCTGACTAAACATCCTCGATTCGAATCTGGGTGTGAAGGCCATATATGTTTACTTAGTTTCTAAAACAGTTAATGCGTTGGTGCTTTTCACCTGACATTGGCGGTACCAAATTTTTGCCTCACCCAAACTAATATAAGCATATTATTGAGTTTTGATAATTGGAATATTTCTGCGTTAGCATGCTTTATTACTATGTAATCTACAATTTCAGCTTGATGTTTTTATCCCTTCTTGAAACGATTTTCTGACAGACTAACTAGTTATCCCATGAGGGTTCCGTTTTTTTCTTTTAGTGGATGGGAGTTCGCCTCAATAACTGAGCAATTGCTGCTCTATATGTGTAGACATACTCTCGTGTTTTGATAATGCGTACTTACTAAAATATTGGCCGAACCCAAACAGATTGATGAAGTGATATCTTGAATTTTGTAACTTATCTTCGGCGCTAAGCAAATCTCTTTCCATATTGCATTTTTGTCCTGTATGATTTACTATGAATGTTTAATTTCTAATTATATAATAAATTTGTTTTCATAAATTAAAATGATAGCGGTAATAACAAACCGTGGCCTTAACGATATAAATAGCATGGACAATTGGGATACTGCAGACAGAACTAGCGGTGGTATTAACCAACTAACAGGTGTAATCGTTTTGTTACGCCATAGAAACATAACTACAACACGTTCACTGCTACGCAAATTTCGTATTTCCTATGCTAGGAACTGACCTTTTATTTTTTATATCTATAGTCTAAATGAGTAGAAATTACTTTATTTTTTATTTTTGAACCTTTCTACGTAATAATCACTAATATTTTAAAGAGGACGCACATGTGTGTCCATAGCACATATGACCAAAATTGGCTTGCGAAGCACGCAATGCTCTGTGTATTTAAAATCCTCCCAATACGGGTGTTAGCGTGCAAAGCACGCAATGCATTTTGTATTGAAAATACTCCTAATACTGGGTTTGGCGTGCGAAGCACGCAATGCACCGTGCGTCGGCCGCTTCCCATAGTGTTCAGTGTCAAGCTCACATGTGCGTCCTTAGCAGTGAACTTGTTAAACACTTGAAGTTCAACTCCTCGCTACTAGGCTAGTAGCGTGCTACTCCAGAATGAACTTGGAAACTAATTGCCGGGAACAAGTAATGCAATGCAGTCGTCGCAACATAGTTAATCATAATTATTTTTGTTTTTTGTTGACATGGTGTGGAATATTTATTTCTGTAGCAGTTGAATTTTCTCTTCCGAATTGTTTCGAAATAAATGTAGGCTGTAGCACCTTTAATTTAATCAACCTATTTTAGAACTTTCTCTTCCAAGAAAATTCTATTTATTAATATCGGTTCGTGTTTGTTTTGGAAATTCCGCTCAATATTAAAGTACGAACTGCTTACTGCGCAAGCATTGACTGTAAACTGTAATCTACTCATGTCGAGTATATTAAGAATAGTAGCTATGTGTCAGAAACTATATAGTAAAATTCATGAATATATTGCAATCTAGATTTCCCTGCAGATTCCTAAGCACACTTCCCAATCCCAAGCCATCCAGCGTTGTCACACTGTCTCATAACATTTCCAAGTTATATCGTTAACAATATTAGTTGATTTGTGGTTGCGCTATACTTCCGTTAATGTCGATATATTTTTCGTGAGAACACCGTTAAAATAAAAATGAATTTTGTACACAAACTTACACAAGTTTTTGGGTTTCATTGCTGGATATCAATCTGCCTGTAGAGCAACGTCAACGATATAATTTTTAAACCTTTCGACTTGAAATCTAGCAAGTTCGTGGAACTTGCTTGCTCTAGATTTAATAATAAAAGGATGTTGTTTCTTGTTTATAACGAGGCACCAACTGAAGTAGAAAAATGTTCTTTTCTTAACTAGTCGATTTGAGTATCGTTTGGAAGAAATTTCAAAACACTGCCCCTTTCCGTACCTACGCGAAAGAGTAGTTATCAAACAGATCTGCAAATATATATCTCGTCTAAAAATGTTTTTTTAAACAAAATCAATCTGCATGTCACTGTCGTTTCCGATCTACATTCGCGGTGGAGCAAATGCAAACAGATTATTGTATACTATGATATTTTCACGGAAATGATTGATTATGACAAATACGCTTGAATCGAAGTTGGGTGGTGGGGGTAGCGGTACCCTGTATCATAACGCATGGGCAATAGGGTCAGACTTTTTTCGTGAATTACAGGCGTTTTTTTGTATACTATAGAGAGAAAAGGTATAAACTATCCTTGATGTCGTTTATCTGTTGTAACAAAAATATAATTAACGGAAAACTCTTTAGCGCCATATCCCTTAGAAGCCCAGACCTACTGGACGGCTGTTTAATTTGAGGACATGTGGTTAGCGCATCGCAGTCCTAGTTCTAGTCTTTGTAACCAGGTACGCTTTCCATCGTAGCTTCTAAGATTTGCACGAGGCAAGAACGATAGTCACTAAACCACAAAGGTCTCAATAATAATAGTAACTGTAATTATTTTCATAAATAACTCTGCTAGTGAATACAAAATATATTGTAATTACGTAAAGGAAAACATCCATTTTCACTACTTCTTTTAGAATGAACCATAAATGCTAGTATTAAATAAGTTTAGAACACAACTCGATTCAAAATTGTTTTTCCACAGCTCCAGAGCCTTTATTTCGTTTGAAGTAGAGTGAACTATTTTAGTGAATTTGTTTACAGTAGCGATGTGAAGTCGCTGATACCAGGAACGGCCATGCGGGGCCATGTATTTTAAACAGTGATCGAAGAAGGAGATAGTCTTATTACAAACTACGTTGATTTTCTTTGGATAGCGAAGTTGCCCCTTTTTATTATTTCTACATCATTAAGCTATCTCGGTTCTTCCACATCATTGTGTTAAGCGTTGACTGATGCTAATGAAAGCGTCCCCTAATTACCCAAGCCTTACAGTTCCATTCATATTCCATCACTAATTACTGGTGCGCGGTGAAATAGCCTATCTTTTAAAACTTGAAACGAGACAAAGAAACTTCCTATTGAGATTAGATTGAACGCTGTTCGTTTCCAGTAAAAAAATGTTTTTGAAATAATAAAATAGAGATATATTTTCGAAAGGTACTTCCAGATAACTTTATTACTAACTTATCCAATATTAACTATGATAGGCCTACACATGCATCTTTATAGGCATTCGTCACGCTTGAAACTCTTTTTCGTATTTAGGATTTCGTAGCTTAAAAAGCTTTACAGGATACCTTTGTCTTGTTACACTAGGTTTTCTCGATCAAAGATAAAGATTACACACTATAACTTCTCAAAGTTATACATGAAAATCCGCATTTATTTAAAAAATTACCGCGTCGCATAATCAACAATACAAAGTTATTTTAGTATGCTTCTTGGATCGTCGACATGTGGTACATTCCCAAAAAATAAGTACAATAAACTCGCGGTTGTCCTCGGAATTGGGTGGCGAGGCAACCGCGGGTGAGTGAACGCTGCGGACAATCCAAAGTAGGATGAAATAAACGGTACCAGATAACTGCCACATACTTTCTCCCAGTTGAAACTTTATACCTTCCCAAGAGTAGCGCAGGAGGTGGTTATTTAGAATTGCAAAAGTAGGAAAATGTTACCATGGAAAATATTATTAGATGCATGTAACTCACATCCATATTATATTATTACTATTATTAAAACTATTCGATCGATTTCGAACAAATTTGCACCAAACATGTCAATTAGGCCTGTATAGATGCACGAAAAAAGGTTTTGAACATTTTTGCGAAAAACCCAAAAAAATCAGTTACTATTATTATTATTACCTAAACGAGAATTTTTAGAAAGATGCGGTTTTCGCATATGGTAGGGTACATTAAGGGCTACAAATAAGCCAAATTTTATCAAAATCGTTAGAGCCGTTTTTGAGAAATTTTGATTTTTCTCGTTTTTGGCCATTGGGGGAGGGGGGTGGGGGGTAAAACCCCTTAAAATACAAAATTTGAAAAATGGAAAAAACGCCTGCAGATATTCCAGAACTACACCTACATACCAAATGCCATCAAAATCGGACCGTTGGTATGGTTTCCAGGTCTGTTCACATCCTTACAGACACACGGACAGACATCACTAAAAAACCACTTTTTTCAGCTAAAAGAGCACCAAAACAAATAATTCCACTAAAAATATTTTTGGATTCAGGGAGCTCCAACACAGATAATTCCACAAAAATTTTTTTGGGGGTTCAGAGAGCACCAAAACAGATAATTTCACTAAAAATTCAAATTCGAAAATTTGGACGAAAACAATACTTTCTCCATATACTACGTACAGGGTGGAGAAAGTAAAAGGGGGAAAATCAACACAAAAATGCTTTTAACTTGTTTTATTTACATTAAAATTTACATTGCCATACATACAGTTACACAACATGCAGTAAAATTACCAATAATTTTATTTTCTTACTTTTTAACAAAAAGAAAACTTTCGACAGAAGTGATGTAATGAACATAAATCGTTGGTCAAATTGGTTTAATCTGAAATTTGATTATTTTAACACTACGTAGATTGAGGAAGCACAATGTCCATTTCAGAGGTATTACCAAGTAAGCTATTTTAGCACAACTTACAAAATGAGGAAGCACAATATCCATTTCAGAGGTATCATCAAGTAAACTAGTTAAAAACTAATTACGAAATGAGGAAGAGCAATGTAAATTTCAGAGGTATTACCAAGTAAAGTAGTTTAAATCAACTTAAACGAAAGGAGGAAGCGCAATGTCCATTTCAGAGGTATTACCAAGTAAGCTATTTTAAAACAACTTACAAAATAAGGAAGCACTATGTACATTTCAGAGGTTTTACCAAGTAAAGTAGTTTAAATCAACTTGAACGAAATGAGGAAGCGCAATGTCCATTTCAGAGGTATTACCAAGTAAGCTATAAACTCTGCTATACATACATGTGTACTATATATAGTAGAGCGTGACGGAATAGAGCGGGAAAATGCGTGACGATAAAATCAGATTCACCGCCCGAAATTTTGTTTGTTTGTTTTTACTTAAAAAAATCGCTGTTATTGTTTTTTCGTGTCAAAATGCCATTTTTTTTATTTGTGATTGAAGATTTTTTCAATAACATTTATAATAAACTTTTTCGTGTTCCAATTACACACACATCTGCAAATAAAAGCGTTAATGTTTAAGTCAGTTTATCACAACTGCTTTCAAACATTGGAAATAGTATACTCTACAATAGAATAACAATTTCGTCAAGTACTATTATTAACAGTTCTGGCTCTGCTGCAGCCAGTCGCACACGTAATTCGAGTATATTTAAATCCCGAAACCTTGTATTTAAACACAGATTTTAATGTCAGTGCAAGGTTTAGCTGCCTTTAAGTTTTTATGTATACTAATCAAATAACCAATTAGGTTTGTAAACTATTATCCACTTAACGAATCAATATTCTGCAAATAAACATGGCCGGTGGCTTTATCATATTTACCTACCGTTGTAGTCAATTGCCATTCTATCGATCCCCGCCCCTCGCCGTCACCCTATTATATTAGGTCGGTGATGCATTATTTTTAACTCCATCAGCCATTTGTTGGCATTGTGAAATAAAACATTTGAATAGCTTATAGAGAATATTTTTATATTGCTTTAACAAGCATCTGAAATTGATCCAGCAGTCAGGTAAATAAACGTGGGATCATATCATACAATTCTTGATAATTGATTTTCCCGTTGAAAAACGGATTAATCTTTCCGTTTTAGTCCGGCCCCTACGATGTAATTTTCCATTTTATGTACTGAAGGTGTGCCTGTTGACGCCATATTGAAAAACACGTTTGATTCAATATCTATTAAATGGGACATTACTAACAAAATATTAGAAATTGTTTGAATATGTATACAAATTAATTGATATTGTCTTTAACTAAAATAGAAAATTACGCGCATGGACTGACCATCTTTTTCAGCACTAAATGTACCATCAAACATTTCTTTTTGTGAACAAATTTTTATTTATTTGGATAATTTACTGTGTCCTTTTATTCTATGCACAGAAGAGGTTTTGCTTCACTAACATCTATCTGAAACATTGCATCTTCAAGCTTCAACTTTTTAATATGAAGAGTTTCTTTACCAAGTATCTCATATCCTAAGACCGTACTCCTTTCAGAAAGCAAAAAAGTCCTCAAACGTTTCGTCCTGTTCGCATCGATTATATTTGGAGTATACACTCAATCTATCAGAATACGTTGCATTCTCCTCACGTTTGCCCTTTAGACCTTTCAGTTCCGTCCAAGAAAGTCTTTAATTACTTACATTTTCCTGCTTTCTTCGCTTACCTTGATGATTTTTCTTGGATCAGTTTCACATCATAGTCATACTTGTTAGCTCCACAGCAACAAGACCCTTCCCTTGTCTGGAAGCAGAGAGACGCAGTAGTTAAGTTTTTAGCGCTGGAATCTCCAATAAAGTTGGGCAGATTCGAGGCTAGTTATTTTCGTTCAGTTTACGACGCTGGTTTCCCGACTTTCTAAACTGGCATTGTAGAGATGTTAAGAAAACTGAATTGCTTCTCTGTATACTTCACTGCCTTGTGTCCTGGAGTCCAGATCAGATTGACCTCTTGACTTTTGCTAGTTCCTTCAGCAACCCTTTGCACCCACTCTAGTATTTCTCCTTGACTGACATGTTAAGAAAGATTTTCCGTAAAAATAAAGTAGAACTTTCAAACCTTTACATATTTTTGTTTCTTACGGTTGTTCATTCTAACCAATTTTAAAGCATAATAAAATACAAATGTTATTATTTATTGTAGAGTATTAAATGTAAATGGATTAAATTTAAAAGTAGTTAGCCAATATTTGGAAATTCAATTTTATATTTAAAAATAGAGGGCTTCACCCCCGCTCGCTTCGCTCACCAACCCCCGCGATATAGCAAATGCAAACTGTTATAGTATACTGTGATATTTTACTACAATTACCATTGGTTGGGTCAGGAACAATTGGATCGGGGTTGGGGGGGGGAGCATAGCGGTGACCTAGGATCTGACGCAAGTGCAGTAGGGCCAGAGTTAATGCGTGAATGACAGGAGTTTTTTTTAATGTATTGGAGAGATTAGGGTTACTTTTAGAATTGTAGTTTCACATTTACTTTCATAGGCTTATTAAACTGTCACATTTTTCTTGACTATTGCAGGTCTTAACTTACACTTAACTAAAGAAGTAATGTAATAAGAATATATTTAAGTTATTACTTTTGTTGCATTGAATAGTGAGAATAATAATAACTTCCTTTGGACAAGCTTTTAAAAATTTGTTGCAAGTGATAATTAATTCTGGGTCTAAAAATTCCTTCGGATAGTCTTAAATTTGGTGACTTTAATGTTTAACGTCTTTATATAGTCTATGTTTGGCCGAGTAGAGCGGAGACAGTAAAGTTTTTGGCTGGACTCCAGGACGTAGTGATCGAACTAATAATAGCTTAAACATTCATTAGGTAAAGAGACAGGGACGCGACTAATGAATCACCTGCGATTTGCTGCCAATCTCATGCAAATATCCTGTAATTCAATTAAGCCTTTCCCTTCCTTTCCTTAACCTTTTCTTCTATAAAAACTTTCAGATTGCCTTATACCCGTTCACTAATCACCATGATCTTTGTAAAGTAATTTAACACGAGAGAGGTAAATTTCAATCAACTTAATCATAGTTGAGTAAACAACGTTTAAGACGTATCAAACTTAGAAAAATCAAAACAACCAAACATATGAAAGAAATGAACACATGCGACCCAAACTTGCCATTGCATAAAACATTTATGACATTAGATTCTTAAATAATCCATCGCAGTAATCGAAACCTCAGAGTCAACCCTTCACTCACATATTTAGTTCGTTATCTTTGTTCTTTTCTTTCTAAAGGCAATTTATTAAATATTTTAGGACCAATAAAAACGACTTTTTTATGGAAGTTCTATTAAGTTTTGGTCGTTTTATATTCGTGTGGGCAGTGCTGCTGGTTATATAATACATTTTGACATTGCAAGTGATTCCGCTCCTGCTATACAACCTGTATGACTTTATAGATAAATACATGTTTTAAGGGCAATCTATTTAATAAAGGATAAATAAAGGAAAAGAAAGTTGTCGCTTATTCTTGAAAAACAGAATTTGGATAAAAGGTTTTTGGGTTCAATTAAAGTTATATCAGTTTCCGTCCGACAGGAATTTCTCCAGCACTCTATTTCGTATTACAGTCTGAAATTTATAAAAGCGTATATAAAATTTATCGTACTTTTAAGTTATATATATGTTTTCAAATCTATATAATAAAAATGAATTGCTGTTCCTATGTAACCGCATCACTTGAGAGAACGGCAGGACCAATTTTGCTATTTTTTGTTTTAAAATGTTCGTAATAGTCCGAACTAGGTTTTTATATATAAAGAAAAATTTAAAAAGTTTCAAATTTGGAAAAAACTAAACATCATCTTTTGTATGGACTAAAGACCATAACTAGCGAAAACAGATGTTCTAATAAAATGCTTAGTAACACATGTTTGTTTACATTCATTACCATGGCAACTTACTTGGCATTTTACAATCAGTTTATTATTCTTCAAAACCAAGTTAGATGGACCAACCATTGGTTGTTACATAATATAAATAAAACAGCTGAGTTGGATTAAAAACTGAACATAATTTTAGGTTAGGCCTACAATGAACCAAAACACGTTTATTTGCAACTAATGGACTAATTTAGAATGAGGGTTTTAAAATGTTCTTCACAACTAGATAGGTAAAAGCAAACAAAATGTTTACTGTATTATTATAAAGGTTTACAAACTATAAATCTAAATTTGTGTAGTATATTCTTAAGTGGCTTAAAGCATTTTGCAATTCGATTACTTAAGTCAATGTTATGAAATGACTACCCTTTAAATGAAATCAATCAATAGCGAAGCATTGCTTGGTCACTAGTACAGTAATAGAATTTCTTGTTTATGAACTAAATTTAGAATTTAATTGTTGAATGTTCTTCCATGTAATTTTGCTGTCAAGATAAATGTCGACCAACTGTATATAATATGTTTGCTGAATGGGTTCATACAAATAAAGATCAGGACACATAATATTTTTGATAAATTAAAGACTCCCCAAATTGAAACGCCCTTAAATAAAAAACTACGTACTTGGGGTTTACACATTAACGATCATTTCGTTAAAGTCAGAAATCATTTTCTGTTATACAATTGCCAGGTGTTGTTTACGTACAGGAGAGAGTGATATCATCAGCAAAGGCGCTGATTACTCCATCAAAACCTACTTCAAGCAAATCGTTTAAAATACAAATCAGAAGTACAGTTGCCGAAAGCACGGAGCCCTGTGGTACTCTCCCAATAATACACTTTGAGAGGCACTTAGATGTTTATTTATCCGGACTTGATGTGTTCTATCTTTCATTTCGTAGAAAATTGGTTAAACAAATATTAAACCAGGACTTAGACTTGAAGATGTGTATCCATTTTGGTATTAATTACCTTATCAGTCAGTTATACTCGATAACAGGCTGCTGATTAAACCAGCTGCATTTCTCAATACCGTAGTATACGATTCATTTTCAGGCAGGCTATTCTTTACGGAAATGAATGGTTTAGATTTAGGAACTTAAAAGCAGTTTTCGGCTTAAAATGTAGTTCATCACTGGGTTCACACATGATTAACGATTTACTTTTGGCAAATATAGGCTACATTCCGTAAAGGACTCTTTTTACATATTAAGAATCAAAAGGTGTAGGTTATTATTGTGTGTAATAGTGCAAACCCAAATTATTTCTGTATATATAATTTATATATAAAATACTTTTCACATATACTATTGAAAATCCGTACAACTTACAAACTTTGTAGTCCTGTTAATGTTTATTATAGGCTAAATAGAAGGGACAGTTCTGAAATATACAAGAGTTAATCTCCCTTCACCCCTACTAACCCAAATTTCAATATTTATAAAAGTAACTTATAGCTTGATACAGCCAATGAAGTTTAATAATTTTAATATTACTAGTGGACCGGGCAATGATTCGCTATTGCTTGATTTACCTAACCTAAAATTATATTCAGTTTTTGATCCAAATCAGTTGTTGATAAAAATCAGCTGTTGATCAAAATCAGCTGATTTAAGCTTTTCATACGAACAGCTGTTTTTTGTGCCCCTGATAAAATCAAAAGAAATCTTTCTTCTTCTTCCTTAAGATTGACCTTCCATAAGATTAACATGGCAACTTTGAGGGCCACTGGGGCGAAGCCCTTAACATACATTGAGCTCATTTTAAGGGAAGCACAACTTCAGAGTGAGCTCTGTAAAATGACACCAAAAACATCAAAATCGGTTAAAAACTCTAGGAGGAGTTCTACTCACAAAATAACCCCTAGCAAATTAATTATGTATAGATAGATTTTTGTACTAAAGGGCTGTGTCCTCTGCTCGCTTCGTTCGCAAATCCCCACGGCTCAACTGCAAATTTATTTTTATATATAGAGAGAAAACTACCGTCATTTCTTATAGGTTCCAATGTAAACTCAAGTTACTCATTAGTGAATTCTATTTTAGGCTAATACTAAAAATAAATTCATTAGTTTAAATCATTCATAATGGTTTAGTTCGGCAATTCCACAACCACAAAATTAAAAAAAATCCTCTAAAACATTGATTGAGTATTGAAGCTGGTTATTATCTGAATCTGCTATCTACTACTATATGTACAACTGGTTAAAGTAGTAATCCATACCAAAATGGCTAACAATCAATATTTTATTTTAAGGATAAACACTTAAAACAATTTGTGTCTAGTAATCACTAATTTCTTTAAATTAAATTTTGAGTTGTTAACAATTTTGTATAATATCAGAAAGTTTTAAATACAAAAATTTTCAACTATCATCTTCTTTTCCTGAAAAGGAGCTCACAAAGCAGCTTTAATAATATACCTAGATTTTTCTTCATTCCAAGAAACCTTTCATATTCAATAAATAACAGCATTATCCTGAAAATATCCGGGAATGTTTTGTAATATAAGTTTGTTGTTCACCCTGTTATAAAGAAACTCGTAATAGCGTAATCCTTAACCATTGTTGTATTCTTCGTAAGAGTATGATAATAGCGAGATGTGAAAGCTACTTCCCAAGGTAATCGCTTCTGTGAACGCATATTTTTGCATCGGATTTAGGCCTATTATTGTCTTCGGTTAACAAACTCTGTATTATCATGTTTCGAGTCGGATTTCTTCTTAGTTCTCGTCATACGCCGATATTAACAATCACAGAATGTATTAAATAATGAGCATTTAAAAGAATACCTATATCTTATTGGTATGCTCCATTATATTGTGTAAACACAAAGGATCATGCGTTTTGTAACAGCTTTTAAAATGACACTTGCTACTGCCAATGGCTCCGCGAGATGGTTCGTTGAAAATAAGTTTCAAATTTAAATCATTTCTGAAATCAAAGTTTATTCAAAACTTGTATCATTGATAAATATAAACAAATAAAACCTCCGTAAACATTACCGTGCATGTCAGTCAAATTTGACACCATCAGGTATAATCTTTACGCATATTTTACAAACTTTATAACTCACTGAATATTATAGATACAGAATTTGTTAATAATATTTAGAAAAGGAAACATTTCAATTAATAATAGGTTTATCAATCAAATAACGAATTCAAACGTTTCTGGAAATAGATATTGATAACTACATTTAATTGTTTTGTAAAATAATAACAGGTGCTAAGGAAAAAAACACAAACACACAATCAACTCCTATAAAAGCAAGTTATATGTGTGTACGTACGTGAGTAACATATAATATAACAGCTAATTACACCCATCATCTGTAATATTTAAATGAAACCCAGCGTATATTATACTTTGGGGTTATATTTTGGATCGTGAAATGTGGTAT
>JAGFPH010006009.1:23634-42444 GCA_018207615.1 Philaenus spumarius
TGTGCACACCAGATGTTTTCTGTTTTCATTTATATTCCTTCTGTTCCTTTCCTTTTATATTTATAATACGATGGCAAAATTGACATAGTGTTGAAGCTATGAAAACTTTAATTTTACATTCTGAAAAAGAATATTGTTGTGAAACATTCACACGAATACCTAGAAAAACCGCGATATAAGGCAAACTCCTTTAGAACAAATTACAAATTAATAACGTTTTGCAGTCTGTAGTATTGGCAGTATAGTCTAAGTTTATGTTTTTTGTAAAACATTAAAGATACTTTGATTATGTTTACTTTAATGTAAAAGTATATTTATACGTTTTTTAAAGATTTGTTTTTGTAATCAAAAAACCGTTATTATATGAATTACGATCTTTCAACTGTAATAATAGTCAACAAATAATTAAAATCACATTTATTATTTCTCACGGCCATTTTTTGTCGGTACGCCATAACTTCCTAAATACATCATCAAATTACATGAATGAGGCATCATTTTAAAGCTTTCCTTAACCGCTACACCGGAAAAATATACAAAATACAATTATACGAAAAAAAAGAAATAAAGATTCCGAAAGTAACAGTGATGTAAGATCAAGTAAGTTGTAGGGATATTTTCCTGGCGTTGGCAACACTAATGATAACAATACCCAGCCGGAGAGCTGCCGTTACGTTACTACATTCCTATTTTTAATAAATTGTAAGCGTGGTTATAAACAGCATTGTGGATACACCTATTTGTTGTTGTGGGATTTAAGTAAATTAGAATGCGAATGCTTCGCACGGGTCAGCTAGTATTATAATAAACCAAAACTTAACCCCCAAATATAAAAAACTTTGATAAAAGTTTGACAAAATAGTTGACGAATAACTTTGACAGTGTAATATGCCCCTAAGATTATCTTATTTATAGCTGCTACTGATTTTATATTTTGTCTGAATTGTTACGGTGACTTACTTTGATGAGTATGTATCTCGCATTTTGCCAATTTTGAATGATACCTTAATTGGTTCCAAGTACAATGGAAGAAAGCGTTTCAAATATCAGAATCGTAATCGGAAAAATAAACTAGCCGTAAAAGCTATATTATTTCTAAACATATCTATAACAAAATTTAATTTAATGCGGAATTAACACTAGCCTCCTTATTCTCAGTCTAAATATCATTTCGTCGACACAAAACCTTATCTCAATGCTTCCATCCTTTATTCCCACTGTCGTAATATCTGTCAACTGTAAAACAAAAGGGAATATATAAAACCGAAGGAGAGAATAAAAAGCTTCCTGTGGGAAAAGACGTGCATGCAATGACGTGTTTGCAGTCAGTCGTATGTTTCAGAATCGAACAACTTCGTATTCCTTCATGTATTTATATTTTACCATTGCCTTGTTATACTGCCTCTATAAGAAAAGATAATTGTTATTTTAAAAACGCTTTTTTATGTTTTACACCGCGTTGTATTTTAAGCTAACTTTATACCATATATTACAAGATTGATTTTCTAAAGGGTTTTTAAAAAGGACGAGTTCACTCAAAATGTGAAGCAACATATATAGCATATTCGGAAATATATAATGTAACTTGAACTTAGTTATTTTATAACTTACGATTAGTTTTTCACTCTATGGTTAGCGAGGGGGGGGGGGTGACGGGTTAAAGGTCGGGGAACAAAATGACAAAAAATAAACATTTTACCACTGAAACAAAAGATTTTTATTATTATTAAGAAAAATTATGAAGCATAAAGGTTTGAGATTCAAATACCGCAATTTAAACAATGACATACAAACAATATAATAAGTGATACAACGACTTTACTTTATAATAAAGTAAACAACTTTCTCGAACAATGTCCTGTTTACTTTGAAGAACTGGACTCCGGGAGTCGATCGTCAATGCTTGTTGATTTGATTATGTACTTTTCTGATGATATAACCTTCGAAAGAAACTGTTTATTGTCTTTTATTTTATCGTAAAAGTCTAAACACGACATGTTCGAATTTATTTTTACATTTAACAGTTCTCCAACTACGGAAGTTGAAAGTCTCTCTCTTTCTGCCGACCATATATTCCCCATAATGGAGAAAACTCGTTGTGCTGGTGCAGATGATCCTGGAAAGCACTTTGTATATTCCACGACTTTTGAAAGGTTTGTGATTAAAACATTGCTTTTCCTTAATACATTAATACCACTTTTCTATAGTTTTTTTTTCGTCCGGAAGAGCATTCTACTATGGCACAAGTTTACCCAGAACTTCTGCTATTGATGCCCTTTCATCAAAAAGTTCATCCATCTCCACAGTCTTAGAACTACATCATTTAAGCAAGTTCCACTGCTTCCAATTCGTGCCAACTGTCCGCTGTAATATATCCCTTCGTTCAACCGTATTTTTCCCAGGTTGTCAAAAGCCCCGGACAAATATCAACCCCGGACTTAAGCTCGACACCCGGACTGTCCGGGAAAATCCCGGACTGGGGTAAGCCTACCTATACTATATAATATGAATGAAGAACGGTTGAATGTTAAAAACTTAAAACTTGTTAATAGACTTTGATTCAATTTTGTGCAAAGATGTGTAAAAATCAATTCTTTCCGAGCTAACATGGGTTTATGTTAGTTTTTTTTTTTCAAAAATGAATCTTAATAGAGATTTAATTATTACAGAGAGTAACAATATTTTGTAAAACATCTACATCTTGGTGCATTTTGTATCATAGGCCTACTGTTAAAGATTAATCAAAACTACAAACTATTTGTTTTTTAAACAGTTTATTTAAAATAGGATTTATTACGGGTTTATTACAAAAACTGTTTAATTTAATGTGGGACTGCATCGTCCTAGTGATGCAATGCATCATTTTATGACCTAGTTTGAGACATCAACATAGTAACTTGTCAGATATTAATTTCATTTATATACTCGTATTTCTTTTCGTATGGTTATCTTTTGGTTTATTATCGAGGTAAGGTGTACTTTGAAAATGTAGTAGTTATTTGTTAAGCGATCGTTATAGGTAACAATAAAATCCTAGTAGTTGTTTATAAAATCGCTAGAGAACTCTGCGCCAACCCGCTTCCTTCCTCCACACACTTAGGCCCTGTTTATGCACTAGCGGTCGACCGCAGCGGAGCGCCGCGCTACTTTTATAAGTGCATTGAGTTAAATGGGCACGTTTATGCAACAAGAAGCGGAGCGGCGAGCCGCCGCGGTTCACAGAAACAGAGCGGTGCACTTACAAACCGCAGTTTTTTGCGGTTTCAAAATGCATCTTGGTTTAAATGGGAGCGTTTATGCACAGCGGCTCACCGCTCCCGCCATGTCAGTGCTGCCAACCTACCTGGTGTTTGATTACATTTTTTATAACACTTTTTCAGACTGACAGGACTGGAGAACAGTTGGTAGCACTGGCTCCCCCACCACAGTGTTTAAAAAACGAGCTGGTAGCCGCCGCGGTCAACCGCTTGACAAAATTGTCAGCTGTCGACCGCTAGTGCATAAACGAGGCCTTATTTTATAACTTCTTTTCAATACAAGTGTAGGGATTAATTATAGGTTCAAAGCCAAGGTGGTAAATAATATTGAATGTGTAAATCAAAATATTAAGTTTACGATAATCGTATTATCCTTATATATAATTCTGTAAGCGAAATTTTAGATTCAAAATTGTGGGAATTTGGTAAATCGGAGGATGATCGGAGGGGTATCAAATTAAAGGTATCGATTCAAGGAACGAGGGAAAAATATAAGTTTTTTCTAAAATTAAAAACTAAGGATTTTTTGAGGTCCCCGAAAAACGAAAAATCCCCATAAGAAATACATGAGAATTTAAAAACATCTGGTGTGTTTATATTAAAACATTTGGTATTAAATAAATAAATTAAAAACCTAAAACAGCTGTTCTGCAGTTTACTTTAAAACATTTGGTATTAAATAAATAAATTAAAAACATAAAACAGCTGTTCTGTAAAATAATAAGACAGTTAATGTAAATTATATTTTTATGGCCTAAAATGATAAATAAACACATGTATTTACATTTATTACCATAGCAACCAATTGAATAAAATAACAGATAATATAGCTGTTTGTTCCAATATTTCCATTAACAGCTGATTTAAAAATTTGAAGCAATTATTTTTGTATTTCTAGCTTTTAGGTTAGGGTTTTAAAGTGTAGACCTGAGCCTTGCTGGTTATTTTAAACATTATTATAACTGCTGTTATCAAATGTAAGAAATAATTTGATGTGAACATTTATCATTATTTATCATTTTAGTTTTGAGGTTATTATTAATCGTACAACTTTATTATAAATAAAACATAACATTTGTTTTTAGAAGGTTCCATTGGGGGTTGGCGTGCGGAGCACGCAGGGGTCTCCCCTAGTAGTTCGTATAATCGTATTCGTTTATTAAAAATTTATAAACCAATTCTAACAAACATAACATAAAACATTTTAATTATTTCTAAGTATGAAATCAGCATTTAATAGAAATACCACTAAAAATATTCAACATATCAGATCAGAGAAGTAAAGAATTGATTTTTAAACCAACTCCCAAATATTTTTTAAGCTGAGCTATGTTTTTTTTGAACGGACATACAGTACTTTTTACTATACATATAGTCCTAAATGTTCTTTGAAATTATTTGTAAATTTCAGAAACGATATTTCAACATTGATATCGTATACCACTTATGTATATTGATAATAATACATTTTCAGTAAGTGCACACTTTTTACGTAATTTTACTAATACAGATACTGGCCGCGAATGCTGGCGCTTGAGCAAACCGCTACTAACCTGACTAAAAACATCATTACCCAGTACATCTGTTTAACACGTTCACTGCTAAGGACGCGCATGTGAGCTTGACACTGAACGCTATGAGAAGCGGCCGACGCACACTGCATTGCGTGCTTCGCATGCCAACCCCCGTATTGAAAGTATTTTCAATACACAGTGCATTGCGTGCTTCGCATGCCAACCCCCGTATTGGGAGAATTTTCAACACACAGAGAGTGCTACATGTGCGTCCGCTTTAAAATACAGTATTAGTGATTATTACGTAGAAAGGTTCAAAAATAAAAAAAAAATAATAATTTCTACTCATTTAGGCTATAAATATGAAAAATGAAAGGTCAACTCCTAGCATAGGAAATTTCGAAATGCTATGCGCAGCAGTGTACGTGTTAAGGGTGAGGTAAACATCCACTAGTTCGCTTGAAGGTGCGTCACATTAGAATTCGGTGTGGCAAAATGTTTTTTCTCCACTTACGCCCTTTCCCCACACTCCCGGGCCATCACGCCAGGGCAAGGCCAAGTGCCAGGATTCACGCCGATATCTGTACATAGACTGTATGCGAATTCTGAGATACCAGGATTTCAATCTATTGAGCACAAGGAAGCCATTCCATACTTAACGCGTCGTTGTAAGCGTCATTTACTTCCAAACACGTCTATAAATAAAATAGTCTGGTAACTTCCTCAGTGTGATGCCGAATCCCTACAAATCTTAGTGTAGCCTAGTATTTTTAGAATTAAGACCAACCGACATATCGTGGCTCTGAATCTGTTTAAAGAATCCCATCCACTGTGAAATTTAAGCGTAGGTCATAGTTTAGGATATTCAACTTCTTGCATCGTACACAGAATCATTTGTAACAAGTTATTTCGAAATTGGTTTACGAATTTTCCTGGAAATGCACGATATTTTCGAAGCGGCAAGCTCTTTGATTGCCATTTGTTGGGTTGCATTCAAAAGAATTCTTCAATCAAAATCGGAATGTAATTCAACCGGAAGATTAACACAATTTGAGGTTATAACTTTTCTGTTTTTTTTTTTACATTTTTTACAAAAAAGTGTACATGTATGTAGCCCAGCCTTGTTGATTGGCTACAATCATTGTATCTTGGCTATGAATGCAATGGATCAATGAACCCACAATGAGAAATGTTCTCTAGTATGAGCAAAAATTAGCCTAAAAGTAAGGTTTGCTAGTGAGTAAAATGTCGGAGTTTGTTTTAAAATTATTTAAAAAAAGGGATGTTTACCGTTTTATTGAAAACCCTATTTAAAGTGTTTGCTCCGCATTTCATTGGTAACGATGAACTGGTCATATTTTTAGGTTTTATTATTTTGAAATATTCCACTATTTTTGTGTAGAAGCTATAAATAGGAAAAGACTATTTTCCAGCGATCTAAAATACGTACTAATATAAAACACAGAGTTATGGGTTTTACACATGCTTAAGCATCTAGGTTTATATTCCCTTGACGTAGGACACCCCTACACAAAATACACTAAATTTCCCAATTAAAAAAAAAACAGCCTAAATTGTTTATAATTTCTGTCACTATATGGGAGTTGCACGCTTTTTGCACGTATTGGAAGATAATTTATGGCTTTACGGTGAATAGCACGAGTTATTACCTGAAAATCCACTTTTACTCTGGTGGTCTCCATTCGACCTCAAACTCATAAGTCAGGTATGCTAACTCATTAGCTACAAGGCCACTATCAAAATTAAAATCGGCTTTTGAAAATTCATCGTATAAGCGGTATAGCGAAAATGAAGTGTTATTGGACGTTTTGACGTATCACGGTTAAGTCTGCTTTTGAACAAACTTCGCTTTGTTTTATTCATATTGAAAAATCGACATGCTCGGAGGAAATATTTAATTTTTCTGAGCATTAGCTTAAGATTCTGATGTTGTTCATACACTTTGAATTATTTGTTACAGTGCAATCTTTTGCTCTGCTTTATTTATGTGATCCAATAACTGGTTATAATAAAATAAGAACTGTATATAGTGCTCTTTTTACTGACAAAATGTTAATTTTGTGTATCTGTTACAGGTGAGTAGCCGATTTTGATTTGCTTCTAAGAAGGTAGTAATGCATATCTAGATATTATGTTGTGAGTAAGGTACTAGTTTTGTAATGTAACTATTTAAATATTTACTTGTTGTGTTGTTTAAAAACACAAGTCCAGTCAGTAGGAATACAACCAACGTGGACCTTAAAAAAGGTAAAAAGATTCCCATACGGGTCCACCATCTGTGCAACTGAAATGCCTTTCGATTTTTAGGATCGCGAAACTAATTGATCTAGTAATCTTGTGGGTTAGGCGTGCAAACACCTGCTATTTGTCTACCTCTTGGTGATGTAAAAAGGAGTTTTAGTTTTTAAAGTTAATTATGTTACTTAATTAACTACCAGAACTAATAAAGAATAATTGGGAGCTCTATAATACTTTGGGAAAGCTAGTTTTTCCCAACCACTTGGAATATGTTCGCTTTTTCGGTGCTTGGAAAAAGTTCGTTTTTCTTATGCTATAAGTCCTTGCATTATTAGATTTAGACTTAACAAATTTTCTTCTTACATTTTTGACGTTAAGTAATTATAAGAAGGAAAAAACGTTTATTACTTTTAACCTAAGATGGCGGCTTGCGCTCCGTCCAACATGCAGAATCAAAGTCGTTTATATTTCACCTTGTGAGTCAAACATCCTACTGACTGGATTACCGTTAGAAGTAAATGTTTTAAGATTTATAAATAAACACGTAAAATTATTATCCTCAACGAGTGCAATATTTCCAGGTTGTGTATAAGTCAAATATTCTGCAATACAGACGGAACTGATTACAACTATCTCGCAGCGCAATCTATCATTAATCTAATATATTCTCTCTATTAAACCTATACAAATATTTTCCTATATCGTATACCCGATGTATCAGCTATGCTGCCAACTCGTTAGCGAAATATAATTTCTTCCATCAAAATATAGTCCAATTTATATTTGCATAAATAATGCTATTACAGTATTATAATGGTGGTCTTTTTTGGTAGGCCTACTTATAGGTACTTGCCACATTTATCCGTTCAGTAAAACATTTCTTGCTAAAATATATTAAAATTTGTTTGTGAAGTACCAACTCTCTTAATGGCTTCTGATCCTTAATTAAGCTCATCAAAACTTTTGTTTTTGTTTGGGAGTTTTTGTTTTGTTGCTTAGTGTCTGTTAGTTTAATTATATGCTAAATCAAGTCCACTGCAGTATTAAAACACCAAATTTGTTAATTCACAAATTAACAGCGCCACCCTTAACTACAACTGAAATTTGTTACCAAGTTAACGGGAGTGAAAAAATTTCGTCTAATTTTTGTGGATTTGTCGTTCAAAGTGGTAAGTAGTCCACTTAGTTCGACTGAAGTTCGACACACTTTTATTATTCCTCTGTGAGAATTTTCCCCCCAATTGATATATTGAGGTTTTAATTGCAGCGACGCGATAACTGGCTACGCAATGGCATTCTCGATAGTGGAGAAATTTAGTGGATTTTGTTTAAAAAAGTTGTACTCCTTCCACTAGCTATGCTATTAATTTAATAAACAAAGTTTTATATCAAGTGGTTACAGCTATGAGTTCGGGGTCTTGAATTTTGGGATTCAGGAAGAAAGGGCAAAAGGTATTGTAGTAAACTTGTTTGCATGGGACGCAATACCAAAATGATACAATAAGTTTATTTCCAGCCACTCGTAAAAGCAGTCTTAAACGTAGGAATATGTAAACACGGAATGTATTGTCAGAAAAAGTTTAAAAAAGATTCTGGATATAATCAAATGATTTTTCTTATATGTCTTTCCTAGAGCAGTAAGAAGTGACAGACAATTTTGTCATAATTCTTTTTCACTTTGGTAGAAATTTTGATCGTATCATCATAATGTCGTTTGACACGACTCTTGCAGCAAACTGTGCTATTCCATTGTTCTGCTTTCTACAAGGAACAGTCCTGCCTGCGTGCGTCCTAATTGTTACGTGAACATATTATTATAACGGTTGACACTAACTATTGCAATATATGAACTATTATATTACCACCGAGAAATGTACAACTTTACCTTTCACTAAATGTTTTATAGGACTAGTTGGCACTGTGCAGTCACTGGCCTTCAACTTTAATATTTGCTCTGGGTGTTTCCTGGACAACATAACAAGGGCACCGGTACATACAGGTTATTTTAATAGTACCGCGCTGTTAGAAAAGTAAAGCTATAATGCACATTGGGCTACTTGTACATTTTTGTAAATGGTTAAAGATAGTTCTCTTACAAAAGGTTTTTGGTTAAGTGAGAATCGGTATAATACGCTCGGTATGTTGGTATTATAAAATACTAGTAGTTCTGTGAACAGTAGACCGTGCTCGTTGAAATAACAAATGTGGTTTTGAGCTTAGGTTAAAAATAGTGTGTCAGTAAGGAAGTAAGAACAAGGTTTAGCCAGTGGAACATTATTTTGCTATTCCCGCGATTCCGGGGTTTCTAGTTCTCGTTTTTTTGCTTGAGCTTTAATTGCTTAAGATTTTCTTTTAGGGGGCATTGTGTTTTATTTAGGTTAATAATGCGTAAGTAGCTAAAATATCGCGTTATTTAGGGAAAACATATAATTAAACATTTACATACTTAAATAACTAAAACTTAACAATGTATTTACAGTTCCATATCATATTCCAATATTAGAAATAATGAAAACAAACGATGTTAAAGCGTCGTGATAGTGATCTCAACCACAGATAAAAGAACAATTAGAAGTTTCTTTTATCTGTGTCTCAACCCATGTACATTTCCCACGCGGTCTAACGGTCATTTTTTGTATGTCCTTTATTGCCGCGAGGTTTCATTTGTTTCAAATCATTTTGTAATTCAAGTAAAGCTAAGTCAAATACTTTTAGAAAATAATAATTTACAAGTATACAGTTCAATTCTTTGATTTATTCTCTACACTTTCTTATAATAAAATGTAAATTTTTGGTAAAGGATATATTCCTAAATTACTATTCAAAACTAACCTAGTTTTGTTAGCAGTCTTGTAAGTAGTAGGAACATAAAAACTGTTTTTTCAAAATAAGAAATTTGAAATTGATAAATATTTGTATACAGTTCTATTTAGAACTAAATTACGAAACATTTTTACATTTATGAAATAATTACAAAAAAAATTTACTACTTTTTATGTAGGCCTAAAGTTAAACATTTTCGTTTCGTTACTGGACGTGCTTGTTTCTTGAGCTAATAACTTTGTCAATTTTACTTCAATAATTTTTTTACTGGCATATATGAATTCTATGAACCTTTCTCTACAAAAAAGCTATGGACCACTTTTGAATTGGTTTAGAATAAACGTATAAAAACATGGTTAAAATACAAAAACTTGGACGATTTTTAACAAATTTGAAGTTTACTGCCATTTTGTGAGCTTACCGTTAGAGATACGGAAAAAATCAAGAATACAATTTTGTTGAAAATCAAATTGGCTACTGGCAAAATCTTATTAGTTTTTAAATTCGGCTTACGGTTAAGCCACAAACTGGCTTTGGAAAAAAGCTTACATTGAGAGAAACGGTCCGGCCGCAATTTTTATTTTATTTAAGGGGTTAAAAATGGAAAAAACCCGTATACATACATGGCTCGGCCTACGAATAAGGAACATTCATGCAAAAAATCATCAAAATCTTTACTAGCTGGTACCCGCGGCTTCGCTCGTAGATGTGATTAAATAAATGAAATGACTTTTGGGTAAATATTGAAGTATTATTCACTATTTAAAAACAAGTTTTCAGGTTTAAGTTTCAAGGAAAAAAAAATCGAATACCGTAGTGAGTTTCGTCTAATAGATCTGTTTCCCTTTTAAACCTACTTACAGTAGGCCTACATGATAACCTATAAGCGTTAAAAATCCCGTTTTTACTCAAGAAGAAACATACATATTACAAATCAGGTTTTGGCTTGTATTTCATATCTGTGAGTACATTTTATATCAAATATTAGATTTTTGTTTTTAAGGTTTGTTTTCCCAAATGACCTCTTACACTCAAGTAATCGAAATGCAAAAGTGGTTTCTTTATCGTAAGTCACCTAAGAATAATATTTACAGAATTTCAACTCAGCTTTAGTTTCTAGGAGAAGTTAGTATAATTTGCACTTTATTTGTAAGAATCACCAGAGTGTAAGAGTGTAAGAATCACTTGCCCCTTGCTGCGTTTCCAATCGCATTTTATAATGTAATTTTAAAGTTGTATGGGTAATTAAAACGTCAAATTTAAGGTGGTAAATTATATTAAATGTATAAACTAAAGTGTTAAGTGTGTGAACAGAGATTAAATTAATAATACAGATTAAAAAGAACCAGCCTAAATTCATAAACATAAGCTGAATCCAAAAATCTATTGGAACAGTTTACTTGGGTGGTAGATGTACTTTACACAGCTGATAACTGTACAAAGTTAAATATCTTCTATCATTCTCAATGTGTTTTAATAATGCAAATTTTGAAAATGAACAAACTGCATTTTTGCTACTATTTATATGCCTAAATTTCCGTTAAATTTTTTCTAAATTATAGTGCATTATGTTCCCATCGACGTAATGCCATACTCCTTAGATTTTATAAGGAGTGCATAGTCTGCATAGGCCATAAGGAGGTCACTGTTCTAATGTAATTTTATTTACCATTTCAAAGTAGTGTGTTTTAAAATCTGCATTTTTAAACGTTAAGTGAAACATTTTTATTTGGGCAAAATGGATTATATTATTATTATTATTAATAATTATCGTAATTTCATAATATTTTTATTCCGACTATTCTTGCGTGGTGTAAACAAATCGAATTATTACCAAGATGTCGATACAGACAACGGCTGATACTTTTCGAGAGATACATAAACAATTTCAGTAGTACATTGCGTACCATGCCTTTGTTCAGTATCATCTACTCCCAAAGGTATAATATATGTGGCTTATGTCGGTGAGATGAGGAATTGTCGGGTAGCTATATTTAAATATTTTCCCTTATTTTTAGGGTAGAATATGTCTAAGCACTGATATATAGAAAATGCAATAGTATTTATTTTGAGTACAAGGTCGACTTGTGGCTTATCAGCTTAACTTTATTATCTTTTAGACCCTACATTTTTCTTCCGCTAATGACAGGAACGAGTTTATAATGGCAAGCACGGTAAGAATAACAACTCGTTTTGATGGACGAAGTCAACTTCTTAGTTTACAGTTAGTTGGAGGTAGATAAGTCGATCGCTTCGATTATCGGCTTGCATGTATAATCGGTGAAAGTGATCGTGTTGTACAAGATTTTGTATTTACTTTCTCCACACAAGATGTACGGACGATATTTGCCTACGCTGTCATAAAATTCGTGTCCAAAAACATCAGGTTCTGCCTAAGCTGAGAATAGCTTAATGAAACTGTGACATGGTGTCCTTTTACTGACATGTAGGCTAGTTGTAAATCCGAAATCTACCTTTGGTCCGACTTCTGTCATTTCTTGGTTTACTGGGTTTGGAATTGTGGATCTTTTACTGTGCTGAATATCTGTCTGTGGGAGTGTTCATAAAAAGTTTGTCAAATTTTGAGACGGGGACTTAAAAAAGTGTGTATGCTAATTTAATCTTGTTCATTTGCTCTGTTCTGTATGTTTTTGTTTTAAATAATACAATATATATAATTTCAAAATGGATAGAAATATCGATACCAAATTTTACACACCGTTTAATACCAATAATTTGTTGTTAAGAAAATTATGTTTTTCTTACTCGGTTTTAAAAGTTGGAGCATTAAAATTTTGTGAACGGTTTTCTGTAATTTATATTTAAAAATTTTAACTCCCAAGCATTTTGAAACCCTTACGTTCTGTGAAATTTTTAATCGATGTGTATATTAATGTTATAGTTTTATATCGATTTTGGAAGAAATATACAAAATGGCGAACAGACAAAAATAGGGGTTTAAGGATATATATATATTATACATAGTTATTTTTATATAAAGTTTTTATTTATTTTGTTTCATTATTCTCTTTATTACAATCTGTAAAATCGTATATATATTTATGTATGTAATGTACATAAATAGGATATGTTTTTTTATTGAAAGACAAATACTAGGATAGGTTTATTATTTGTTTAATGTAGTGAGTACACAATGATATATTTGTACTGTGTAATTATTTCCACCTTGCTTTAGTTTGTTTGTTTTAGTTTGGCGAAGCTTGAATACAATCCAT
The DNA here is from genome assembly GCA_018207615.1 of Philaenus spumarius. NCBI lineage: Eukaryota > Metazoa > Arthropoda > Insecta > Hemiptera > Aphrophoridae > Philaenus > Philaenus spumarius. The sequence goes on from JAGFPH010006009.1 coordinate 36,724, forward strand.
TGTAACAGGGATTCCATTGAGAGTTACATTATTTTACTTAATTTATAGTCCAGGGCATTTAGATCAAAATCGACCGAAATAAAGAAATTTTTAGAGCCAGCAGATATCGAGATGCGGTTTTCTGCATTGTGTTCAGAAAGCTCCCAGGAAAAAAGTTTATATGGTGTGGTTGTGCCATTTTTTGAAAAATGCATTCTGGTGCAATAAATGCATTTTGTAATTGCATAGTTACTTGCAATATTATAAGAACGACTGGAAACTCGGAAAAATCGCTCGAAAATCGTTACTCGGGGGTTTTCACGGATGCCGAATTCAATTCTGGCATTAGAATTATCCGGGGGCGCATAAGTGGAAAACATATTTGCCATCACTTTTTCCGATTCGTTCTAGTGTTTCTTTTATGTAGACTGTTAAGAGTATCTCTAAAACCACTCGTTTTCAACATTTTTTATCTCGAGCTCGCTAATATTGTTTTAATAGTGCGAGGACGATTGCCTATTACAATATACATCACTATAGCGACCACTTACAAGCAATAACGTTATAAAACTGTTGATTTTGGTTTTCTCTATTATTTAAATAACATCCTGTCATTTATGCAAACATTCTGGCCGTACTGCGCATGCGTCTTTATCAACGTCACCGCTCTACCCCAAATCCAAGTGCCTGTGTCATATTCATTCGTCATTTCCGTTAAAATATTGGAGTAGATACAATAATGTTTGCATTTGCTTCGCCGTGTGTGTAGATGAAGAGCGAGTAGCGATCGGCGCGAGTCGCCGCAGGGTTCGGTTACCGAAGCGGGAGCGTAGCCCTCTTGTAATAACCTAAAACAATTTTGGCCTAGCCCTTTGCCAATATTAATTATTTATAACTTAACCTTTAATCTAAAATACGTTTAACTAATGATGGAAACAAATCTGATATTATGGTTGCTTTTTAAATTACAAATATTATAAATCCATAAATCTGAAAATACATGATAATTAATTTATGAAAGGCAGAAATACATGATTATTCGTTACATTATTTTAGTATTATAAATTTAAAAAGATAGTTTTGGCACAATTTTGTGATTAGAACTAGCACATGAGTAAGAGCCTCAATCAAAAATGTATTGTCTTACAAAAGAGACGGGTAATTTTAGGGTAAATGGGATATTTAACACATTAGGCTATTATACAGAAAAATCTTGTGAAACCAGTTTAGGAAAGTAGCATATATTTTACGACCTTCGTTTTGAACTTTATTATTTTAAAGTTGATAGATTTATGAAGTTTGCTAACCTTTTAGAAAGTAGTTTCACGACTTGAAGGGATTGTTTTCAAATTTAAAATGTTGTGGAAAAGCAGGAAAGCACTTTACATTATGTATTCAGGCTATGCTAGTTTTACTGACTATCGTGTTACCCGGTAAACTTAATTGTGAATTTATTTTACTTGTTTTTAATAACCGCACTTTGTAAAAAAATAACAAATAGGATATTAACGTTGGCAATAAGAATTTGTTTTATTCTTTCTATGTCTGAAGCGCATTAAAATTGTGTTATATAAACTTTAATGGCGAGTAATTTAATAGTTAGCACACAAACTGCAGCTGGTTGATAATAAACCGACTGTATAAACTTAGTTTAGGTTTATACTCGTAATGGGCCGTCGTGAATGCCCGTGTTTGATAAAAATCACTACTACTAGTAGTGTATTTAATTATATTGAGGCGATTTTGGTTTTAAAGCCAAGAGAAAAGTTTGTTTTAATAATCCATTACATTCCTAAATGTGCGCCTATAATAGTTCAACAGTCATCAAATCGATAATTAATTTTTTGCCTCGACACGTGGTACAAATTACATTTTTCTGATAAGTTTTTCTCCAAATTATGACAGCCATCAGTTTGTGTAAAATTTAGTTGCCTATTTAGTTTTAATACAGTGAACCAAAGCAAACGCAGAGGTTTCTGTTCGCATGGTCCACATTGTAATGGTTAAAAGCAGATAGTGTAGTTTTGTTGCTAAGGCCGTCAACTCGCCAAAACTATGGGAAATATAAATAAATAAGGTTTTATTTCATAAAATCGTACAAAAAGTTATAGTTGAAAAATTGTACTGTTAAAAGTATTTAAAGAGAGAAAAATGAGTCTGTTTAGGCCAAACGAAAACTTTCTGAGAAAAAGTTGTAGATAAATAATCTAATTAATTTTTTGTTTGAAAATATTTTCCGGATGATCCTTTGTAATTCCTGTGAAAATATTTTTACGGTCCTGGGTTTTTCGTAGACCCTTTGTGTAATATTCTCTCATACACTTTTTTGTTTTTTAATCATACTGTGTTTAAAAATTGTATTCTTTCACGCTGTGTTGTTTGTCGCCAGGTTGTTAAAAGTTGGTTTTAAAACAACCCAAACAAACAGCAATAACGGTCATTATTACATTTTAGTAAGGTACAAATTGCTGATTGACTGATTAGTGACGGAATGTTTGAATAGATTTATATTCGAATACTTAATTATTGTATTATATTAAATTAGGGAGGCCCATTAAGTATTCGAATAAATTCTGGAATGAATATTGGACATACATCATTACAGTGTAATGTAGTAGAGTACAATGAAGCAACGGATGTCTATATTATTTTGTTGTTGTATCGCTACAAACAAACGTATTGTCCTCTCATCCTCTTCTCTCGGGATACATTCCTATAGTGAGGATACTCTGTTGTAGTTTAAACTCCACTAGGACATTTTGTATTTTATGCAAGTTTATAAGATTAAATAATGACTTAAAATAGTGGACAGAAATTTAAAACTAGTTATTATTTCTATATCTAAAGATATCTATAACTGTTCTAAACAGATTCTAAACATACTAGTTTATGACAGTTTCTTATTTTAATCCAACCTCGTAAGTAATGTGTGGGTTTAATACACTTTAAAACGCTTCCGATAGCGTCAAATGCCGGCACGGAAAGACGTTCTGAGACAAGCTATAAATACCGCAGTCAAGAGAGCAGTTGGGAATTCTCCGGTGTAAACATATAAATAATTATCGGAGTGTTTAATGTTTCTGTATAAATATGTTGCGTGTGGGCGATGGGTATGTGAAAATAGCAATGCAGTAGCGGCAGCTTGAGCGAGTAAAGCTTTGACAGGACAAAGTGTAGGCCTCTATATCCTATATCCGTTCAAAGGCCTCTAAAGGGTCAAAGGAAACAAACCTGGACGTGGCAGACACTGTTTTTACTACTCGCCCACACTATTATTAAACACGGTAGATTGTATTCAATTCCAGTAAAGTATACATTATTATATGCGTTCTTGTTCAGGAAAGCACAGGCAAATGTTTTAATATGGTTGAATTTTTTTAAAGTTTTTGCATACCAAATGAAAAACCACATTAAGAAATTTTAAATGTTGGGTCTTTAAAAGAAATACCAAAAAAGGTTTACTACAAATTAAAAATCTTGGAAAGTTACTTCGAAATATAGGCTACGTCAAGTTATCTCGCTCATAACTGTACGAGCGAAAGCGGAACTAGTAAAGGCTTGTAAGGGCTCCTAGTTACTTTTTCAATATTCAATTCCACTATTACAGGAAGATAATTTTAATAAGGTGATCGCAAAAAAAATCGTTATTGAGATAATTTTTACTTTCTCACTATACTATAGCATAGAAAAGTATAGTGATCGCGAAAAATCGATGTTGAGATTTTTGTGGAAATATCCGTTTTGGAACTCCAAAAAAATGTTTTTTTACAAAATGTCTGTCTGTATGTATGTATAAAAAGCTAAAGAGAAAACTATTAGGCCTGTAGATGTACGAAAAAAGGTTTTGAAAAAAAAAACCTTTTTGACCAACCCCCCGCCCCCAAAAAGTCAATTATTATTAAAACAGCTCTAACGATTTTGATAAAATGTAGCTTATTTGTAGCCCTTAATGTTCCCTGCTATATGAAAAAACCCGCATCTTTCTAACAATTCTCGTTTAGCTAATAATAACTGATTTTTGAGGTTTTTTAGGCAAAAAGGGGTTGTTTTTCAAAAAAATTCAAAACCTTTTGTCGTGCATCTATACAGGCCTAATTAACATGTTTGGTGCAAATTTGTTCGAAATCCATTGAATAGTTTTCTCTCTTAACTAATAATAATAATTATTATTAATTATTATTATTTACTCTTCTACTTTATGTATCCCCTCTCCTTCTTTAATACAATTATGAAGTCACAGTGAATCTGTTTAATAATTTAAATATGTTTGTGAGAAAGTATGTGCCAGTTTGTGGTACCGTTTATTAGATTTAATTTTATTATTTAGTTTATGCTCTTTAAAACTTACAACTTCCAATGAAAAATGTACGTTCTATAAATTGCTAAATAGCACTTCATTTTAAGTTCGTTCCCGTTTTATTATACAATTTATTTTACGGTTTGAAATAATTATAAATGAATCGTTCACTATAATTTTTTTTTCGTTTTGTACGTCTTGCTATATTATTTTTGAAGTTTAATGTTGTTACCATAATTTTTAGTATTCTCATGTGTAGTTTTTCGTTTACTGAAAAACTACTTTTTGAATATGCTTTAATATATGTATTTGTGGTAAGTGGTTTTATTAAATACATTTCTTTTAATTATGCAACCAATAACTTCCAAATACTATTTCGCACCCATTTAATACTGTACCTTCAAATGCACCAGTTAAATTAGTGTTCATACAACTGCATTATTTATACATTACGATGTCAAATATATTTTTTTTTGTAAATGTTGGTATTTTAATAGCATTAACCGTTTCACACTATACATAATTGTTTGCCGGATCGTTAATTGTGACTTGTTACCGTAAAAGTAGTAAACTACATAGTATTTGTTGTTACGACTTCACGCATGAGGAAACATTATGTTGATTTCACTGGCAGCCTGGTAGTAGCGAGAGCGTGGGTGTAGTGTCGGCACGACTTGTAAAGCTATTAATTGCATGTGTTTATATTTATGTACAGTGTACTGCTACGTAGTTGTAGGCCTATAGTACCAACTGTGAATTACTAGAAAAATGCTTTCTGTTTTTTTAAAATGGTTAAATTTGTCTCTCTTTAACTGTATGTGGTATTTGTACAATGCAGACATAGCTTACTGATAAATGCAGTTTAATAAAACACATTTTTGATGGCACCTTTATACGACAAATTTATTTACAACACACTGTATATAGGCCTATCCTTTAGTAGCCTACATTAAAAGGAAAAAAATAAACTAAAAGTTATCGAAAGACTACAACCCGACTACTCTGCAGCTTATATGCCTTAATTATTATTATGTGCAATACCACTCGAGTTCATCGCATTCAGTGAGCTGAGTCAACCTTGAAAAGACATTGGTAAAGGCCTTTTCACACCGCGATCACGTGACAGATTTTTCAAAAGATCTGTTTCCATAGTTTCAAATGGTGCAATTCACACCGACCTCGCAGAGTCCCACATACGCTACAGATGTCGACAGACGAATCTGCGGGATCGCTCAGATAGCGATCTTTTCAAACATTCTGTCGACGTCTGTGGCCTCGCGCATGCGCACTAGCCCGCTACCCCAACACGCACACGACCACACTCTGTCGCGGAGTTTCGTTCACTCGTTACAAGTTGCTGTATCGCTAGTTTTTTCGTTATTTGTTGTTTTTTTTTTAACAAAATTATATACCACCTTCAATAAGATTTCAAAAAAGGAAATTTT
>JAGFPH010006009.1:42454-63537 GCA_018207615.1 Philaenus spumarius
AACAAATAGCCTATTCAAATTACCAATTCAGTTTGTATTAAACTATTATCCACTTAACGAATCAATACTCTACAAATAAAACATGGCCGGTGGCTTTGTCATATTTACCTATCGTTGTAGTCAATTTGCCGTTTTATCGATTCTCTCCCCTCACCGCCGCCGCCCTATTAGGTCGTGATGTATTATTTTTTATTTCGCTCACATTTGTTGGCATTGTAGAATTATATGTTTGGCTAGCATTTGCATGGAATCTATGTTGCTATGCGAGCATTATATCCTTTACTTTAAAATGTCATGAACGTACGACGTTTATTTGTTTTAACCTTAAATGACCAACTTAACTAGTGCAAATCTTGTTGGGGAAGTAAAGACATTGTCCACAAAATTACACTTTTCATATAATTGACCCGCGATGGTGCAAAAGCTGAGATCTCTTTCTTGGCTCCAACTTGTTGTAATAAAGCTGTTGAAATTATTTTTTTCATGGTATCATCTCCAGAAGTATGTTAAAGTCTTAAATAACACTGTACTTTTTTACTGTTTGTAAAGCACTAAAAAAGTTGTCTATTTTTAAGTTACCAAATTGAGTGATTCTAAAATTAGATTTTGTATATCAACTCCTATAAAAGCGAGAGTACGTACATACATAGGCCTACATAAGTGCGTACGTGGGTAACATATAATATAACATCTGATTTCACCTATCATCTGTAAACACTTTTAAAAAAAACCTAGCGTAGATTATACTTTGGGGTTATGTTTACAACTTCAATCAATAATATAATTTCTTGTTATTTTTAATTTTTAATATGAGGTACCTATAGAACTACTGTATGAGGTTATAAAATGAATATAAATACAACCTTTTATTAGGGACATATTACACTGTCAAAGTTGTTTGTCAAATAATTTGTCAAAGTTTTATCAAAGATCTTTGATGAAATCTTTGACAAAGATTTGTCAAAGAATACATATTACACCTGTCCAATTTCTTTTATCAACTTTGATATTAAATTAGATATATTTTGGGGTTATGTTTTGGTTCATTCTTATATTTTTTTTATTTTATTAACTATTATTACAAAATTATAGTCGAAAGATCGTAATTCATATAATAACGGGTTAAGATTTCAAAAACTAATTTTAAAAAACTGGTAAATACACTTTTACAATAAAGTAAATATAATGAAAGTCTAATGTTTTACAAAAAAACATAAACTTAGGCTATACTGCCAACCCCAATATTACAGACTGCAAAATATTTGTAATTTCTTCTGAAGGTTTTTGGCTTACATCGCGATTTTTATAGTCATTCGTGTGAATGTTCCACAAAAAATATTCTTTTTCATAATGTATAATTAAAGTTTTCATAGTTTCAACACTCCACGTCAATTTTGCCATCTATTAAAAATATAAAAGTAAAGGAACAGAAAGAATATAATGAAAACAGAAAAAAACATGCATTATTTTGAGATTAGGAGATTACCTAAAAAATGCGTACTATAATAATTTAGTAGCCTACTTTTTTCTTATTCTTTTTTTAAAATCTTTGTCAAAGTTTACAACATGTCAAAGATTCATCAAAGTTTGACCAAATTTTGATAAACAAATTATTTCGTCAAAGAATCGTCTAAGATTCGTCAAATTTCTTTGAGGTCAAATCTTTGATCAAAGAATTTGACGTTTATTTGATAGTGTAATATGTACCTTATGAATATATTATTCATTTATACAAATTTAAAGAAGAGATATTATATTAATTTAACTTCGGAAACATTCGTCCATCTTCGTATACCATAAACATATTCGATTATTTGTTTTACTATAATATTAATAACTTCTAAATCAATTGATCTATACAAATTAAATAAAAAGCAATTAAAAGATAATATTTGTATCTTTCTTTAAATATAACTTATAATAACGTATATAAATAAATACGAAAGTTTAACAAATAGGCCTACAGTTTTATAATCTTGGTACACATTTACCAAGTTAAAAATCCCCGTCAGCATTAGTTAGGTAGGCCTAGATAAAGTCTGTTGTACTTATTTTAAATGATGTATTTCTGATGTGTGTCTAATTAATCTGCCTGTGATTTTTCACGGGGGCTTACTAGTTTAAATATAATTTTAGTATTGAGGGTTGCTAAAGTGTGCAGTAAGTTCAGGTAACCGAACTCAGGGAATCTAAACGCTAAACATGAACAGTACTTTTTCTTGGCATTGTTTAGTACTATATTCTGAAGACATTTTTCATATCATAGCATTAAAATCTCTAAATGAAAAATAACTTGCACCTTTCACTTAGAAAACAAAAGCTTATTTTTAATTAAATCTATTTGTACTTGGGCAATGTAATGAAATACTTGTCCTTTCTTTGTATACTGTGGATCTTAAGCAAAACGGATGTACGGTAGGAGCAGGCTAAAATGTATGCAATCAAATTTATGTTACTAATATGTAAAGTCAATTTTTTTGCAAAAATAATTCGCCGTGAAAAAAACAGAAAAATCTGGAAAACAAATTTTAAAACATTATGTAGGATCCTTGAAATGGGTAACCTATCTGAAAACCACACATTTTGCCCAAAATTCTCTTTATAAAACCCAGCAATGCTATTGCTTAGTTCAATTTAAAGGTGGTTATTCCATTTCATTACATTGACTTAAGTAACCGAATTTCAAAATGGTTTTTATGCCACTTAAGATTATACTACACAAATTTAGATTTGTAGTTTGTAAACCTTTATAGATAATACAGTAAAAACCTTTTGTTTGCTTTTACCTAATCTAAAGAAAACTGATAAATTTTGAAGAATTGTAAAAAACCTGATTCTAAATTAGCCTAATGGGTTGCAAATTGCTTTGGTTCACTGTAGGCCTAATCTAAAATTATGTTCAGTTTTTTATCCAAATCAGTTGTTTTATGTATAAAATGTAACAACCAATGTTTGAATTGAATTAAAATATAGTAAGCATTTTTAGTTGATTTTTGTTTGTTTTTGTTTGCTTTAAGTTGGTAAGTCCAACCTAAAAAAGCTGTTGGTTTTGAAGAATAATAAACTGATTTTAAATGCCGATTAAAGTTGCTACGGTAATGAATGTAAACAAATATGTGTTTCTAAGCATTTTATTAGAACAGCTGTTTCGTGAGTTACGGTCTTGAGTTCATGGAAAAAAGGATGTTCAGTTTTCCGGAAAACTTTACAAATTTTTCTTTTCATAAAACTTAGTTCAGTCTATTACGAACATTTTAAAATAAAAAAATAGCCAAATTAGTCCAGCCATTCTCAAGTTATGCGCTTACCAATGAGCAGAATTTCATTTTTATTATATAGATTATACATTTGAATCAACTGATGTTGTACCTGTTATTTTATTGGTTGGTATGGTAATCAATGTAAATACATTCAAATGACATGGCTGTGTTAGTTCATCAGTTCATCAGCCTAACCCAAAATTATTTGGTGTTTTAAATTTTATTTATGTATTTTTCCTATATTTTAACAGATGTTCTGCTATTCGGGGCGAAGATAATCCAACAAATCAAAGATTATACAAATTGGTTCAGCCGTTCTTGAGTTAAGTGGTGTAACAAACCTGACTTTGTTTTATATATATGTAGACGATAATTATTGTACATGATTTTATTGGGCGTTGATAGTAAATTATTCCAGTGTATTCGTAAAAGAATACATCATACCTAAAACAAATCCTACCTTAAATAACTTCGCTCCCAATTGAGCAAGCGGAGCGAACAAATGGGTTGGAGTGCGAAGCACGCAAGATACCACTTTAGTTGTTAATCATAGACCATGCACTTTTAATTTAAAGTTTGAAATTTTGTTTGCTTGATATATCAGAATCTGCTCATTTTCATTACGCGTATAAACCTGTGTAAACACTCTAGTTATTTTCGTTACTGGTAATATCGAGCAGAAATGAAGTAAATATAGATAACACTGATTGCACCCGATATTGATGAAACTAACTATATTGGTATTGGAAGTAGATCAAGTTTTCCATTAATATTCGTTTACTCAGTAAAGCTTATCTAACCGACCCACCTTGCAGGGAAATATTTAAATCTTTCAACCAGCTGCCTGCCTACACTGTCAGCTGCTGTTATGCGTGGGAAGAGTTTGTATTGATCTATTTTCATTGTTTTACATTGGCTCGGTTATTTTGGAAATAATGTAAGGATCCGTCTAAAATATTTATACACATATTAAATACATAACCGATGCAATGATTATGAAAACCGCTCTTTTGACTTTCTTTAATTATTTCTGAGGATATTACGGCGCCCCAAGGCTTGAGGGCGGAAGGATAGCGACTATTTGTCTTACAGTCCAAACGGTTGTATTGTTTTTCGTATTTTTGATCTTAAGACTTTATATTTTTTTTTCGTATTCTATTTATGAGCTGTAATATCAATTGTTGACGCACGTTTGATCTGTTACAGAGAAAAGAGATTCACAAAATTTAACACTCTTTAAATGCGTTCCATTCACAATTTAATGGATTATTCGTAGTAAAACTAATTAGTTGATAGTTTGAAAATAAGTTTATAGCAATTTAAAAAAATATTATTTAACAGAAATTTGTCCTTTTATGTATGCATGCACTAGCGAGTTAAACCCCTAATGGTAACTATATTGAGTATATTGTTAAAAATTCCGAATAATTTTTACTCTAACGTTAAAAATTGCAGTTAGATCGGACATATTCTTCAAGAGACCAAACGTGGTTGTAAAATGATTTGAATTTTTTCAAACTGCTTGTAACTTTTAAGGGCCTGGGGGTAAACGAGAAAGCAACAGGAAACGCACTTCCGGTATCACTGTATCCCTATCTAAACAGTGCAATTTCTTGCAGCTGAACGCTTTGACATTGCCTCATTTCAAACCATTTTATAAGTCTATCTTTTGTAATTGAGTGTTGAAAAAAAAAACTGAATATTATTTATAAAATTTCGGATCCGGCTTGTAAATTATTTTTCATTATTAATTTTTTATTGTGTTAGGAAAAAAATTCAAACTTTGTACTTACTAAATGTCAGTTACTTGACAAATAAAAGAAATTTAAAAAATGTAAATTGCAAGACGGATGCTTATTGTGACTGTGCTTAAAATGAGACCTTGCAAACAATTTTATGATAAAAAGTAAACTAAATAAATGGTTTGAAATTTAACATTGCTCTTATGGGATAAAAATCCATTTTATTTTTACTGGAACAGACCCTTAAGTAACAGGAAAGCAGCAAGTTACACGAAACAGCTGTCTGTACTGATTGATATAGGGTGCATGCGCACCAGAAACAGTCCTTTCTAAAACAATCAATATAAAATACTGTAGTATAAGTTAGAACAAAGGAGGCTAATTGTTGCTGGTACTTGGATAGTTTAACTTTTGTTAAGTTTGATAGACTACATTGTATTGGCCATGGATCGACTTTTGTAGAGACTGGTGTAGTACATCTCACTTTCCTACCAATGTATAATTCTCTTGGCATAGCCTAATAGTGTGTAAGGGGATTGCAGCAAACTTATTGAATATTTGGAAGCATGAATGCATTCTAGTTTAGCGTGCAAGTGCATTATTTTAGTATCGTTAGTCTGCCTATTTTCCACCAGGTAGACTTTCACTTATGTTTTAACCTACGAACTTTTATCTTCTCGGACAATTCTAATCCCGTAGTAATTTCTCACGAGAGGGAAACTGTTGCTCATTTCCCATACTTTCTTGATGACGAAGTGAAGCACCTTTTGTTTTGGCTTTTAATTTGCCCATAGTACAGTATAATTGTTTTAATTAAACATTGCCTGCGTTTAATACAAGTTTTACTTTGATAATTGGATTTTTTTTAGTTATTTTTAACAATAATGTCGGCTTACGAAGTCTAGTAGAATAGTTTAAACACAAATATGTAGATATTTTAACAATTCAAATATAAATTGTTTTCTAAAATACAGTAAGTATTAGGCCTACACATGTGGGGTTATCGCCAGCTAAAGTTTAGGCGAAGGAGATTAAGGTATTTTTTGACGTGTAAGGAAAATAACTATAGTCCGGTAAGGGAACACAGGTGCCTCTCAGGTTTTCAGTTTTGTCTTGTGGAGCTTTTCTGTTTTCGAACCCGCCGCACAAGTTACGAACTAAGGGGTTGTTCTGTTTGTTCCCTTGCTTAGTTATTAAAGAGTAGTACAGGTCAATTATGTTGTGTTATTTTATAGATTCTATACGTTTTACTGGGAAAGTAAGTAATTTGTTTGGTTGAAATTATTATTATTTGCGTATTTTATTTACTTTTTATTAATATCGTATACATTGACATATTTTGTAAATATGTAAGATAAACTTCAAGAGAATCAAAACTTTGAAACGCATTTGTTATCTATAATAACAAACACATATAAATTACATATATAATATATAAATACCTTTAATTTGTTTGAATAAAAATAACGTAGGCCCATTTCAAGGTAGGGGGCTCCTACACGTGCTTCCAAATTTTTCATTTTTACTTGTCTGCAACCAGTTGTTTCCATTTATTGTAGGCTACTTCTAATCACATATATTATTTCTCAAGGCCATTTTTTTGTCGGTACGCCATAACTCCCTTAATACATCATCAAATTACATGAATGAGGCATCATTTTCAAGCTTTCCATAACCGCTACACCAAAAAAATATAGAAAATACATTTATGCGAAGAAAAAAAAGAAAAAAAGAATCCGAAAATAACAGTGATGTAAGATCAAGTAAGTTGTAGGTATATTTTCCTGGCGTTGGCAACACTGATGATAACAATACCCAGGTATATGGTGTATACTTTAATTAAGTGGGATTTAAGTAAGTTAGAATGCGAATGCTTCGCACGGGTCAGCTAGTACCCTTTTAATGTAGATCTAAACATGTGCGTAGGTGTCAAATGGCTTTAGTAATAATTATTAATTTATTACAATTCATTATTAATTGTATAATATGAATAACTAGAGTGTTCCGCCCCTGCTCGCTTCGCTCTCCAATCCCCACTGTGACTCGCGTCGAAGTAAATACAAACCGTTTTTTTTATATATAAATAGGCCTACTATTAAAGTCTAATGTTTTATTTATTTTTAATTAGGATGTAACGTAGTGCTTCCTTATTTGAAAATTCCTTTATTTATTATTGGTTTATTGGCTAGATTTGGGGAAAATATAACAATCAAAATGTTTTATAAGGGTTGTTACTATACATTTTCAACCTTTAGCAGCTCACGACAAAATGTAAATCTGTGATACTTTTTTTGTACGTATGTTGTAATAAATAAATGTACAAATTTTTAGCTCACTAACTTTAAGGAAAATGTAACAATTAATTAGTATTGTATTAGGTGTTGTTATCACAATTTCATCGCTAGCAGAACGTGACAAAAGGCAAATCTAGTTTACTTTTGATATGTATCTTGTAAGAAATAAATGTACACAATTTCAGCTCTCTAGCTTTAAGAAAAGTATAACAATTAGTATTTATTGTTTTAGGGGTTGTTTCTACCCTTAAAATTAATTCTAGTCTATGTTATTCAGGGATAGTGTAGCTTTTTATTAGTAAAACTATTTTTTCAATCGGTTCAGTAGTTCAGATTACCCCCTACGTACAAACATACAAACAAACAAATATTACTCTTTGTAATAGTAGTATAGATTGCCTAAACCACTTTATATTTATAAATCACCTTCTTTTTCTGAAGATTTAAGATCAGTACAGTTAAATATATAATATAAAAAATTTACAAAAATCTATTAAAACGAAAGTAGTACGTCAGGGTTACTTACGGACGAGAATTTACATCTCGGAACGGATACTCCACTGACAAGAATATCTTAATCGAGAGACCGCTTCTGTATCTTGTTTCATCAGTGTCATTTCGCCATGTTTTGTTTCTTGTTGAGAATAATTTACCTTACTACTTTTAACGTATGAACCCTGAGAGAGCACATAATTAAAGGTTAACACTACTAGTGATATATTGGGACGTGAATCTTGTAACATGCCTTTTACAATTTACTCGTCTTGAATACGTACACAGACAACCAGCTTCGACAATAAGTATTTAATAAACTATAGTAATTATCAACGCCATTTACTAGACTGTAAGTTATAACAAACTTAACAAGTGGTTGAATATGCTTGAAATCGGCTATACTCCGTGGACCTAATTTAGCCATAATTCTTAATTATTGGCTGCACATGATTCAAAAAACGGCTACCGATTCACAGACGCCTCGTTTGTACACAATTATCCGGACATTAAAATAATTCCGTTTGAATATAAATTAGGCAGCACTCGATAACACAACCTGCCTCCATTTTGGTTAGAACTGGTCGCCCCGTACTCTCACGAGCGTCAAGATCGATTATAGGCATCGATCGGCAATTCGATAAATCGAATACAGTGACGAATCGGTTCAAAATTACAACCTTGGGCGTGTCACTTACTACTGTTGAATACATTGTACTTAAGTAGACATAAAATCCGTTAAGAAATCATACGATGGAAATATCCTATAACATGATATAAGGCTACTTTCTCCAGTCACTTTATTTGAAAAATATTCCTACATCACTCAACAAAATATATTAACGCCTAATTAACAACAATTGAAACCTCCTCATGATCACGTTTAGGATCCCCACTATAAACCATACTATAAATGTACTACTATGATATATTTATTTTAATTTAGTTTAACGGAATTTAGAAAAAGAAACCAAATTAGGCTTGAAAGGAGAAATAGTGAAACAAATTTGAAAGAACCAACTATATTCAGCCTAATATAGTTATTATTACCGTAACCATCACTGTCCTCTGCAGTTTGTAAAGTTATCTTCTTAACCCAATGATTACATAGTATAAAACCTTTTATACTATATAATCATTGTCTTAACCGGACAGGATGCAGGAATGTAGTTTTGTTTTGATTAACTCAATAATAATATCGATCGTTTGAAGTATTTATCGTGTTTGTTTTAAGTTTGAATAAGTGTATATTGATTGAACATTAGTTATGGTTCAACCACGAATTACATTTTTTCTAAAGTTCTATTTTTATTACCATTAATTAAGGTGTAGTACAAGGCTTAAGATTAGGAAATTTGTTTTTATTATTTGTAAATAAATACGTAATTTCAAACAAATTTTTTTAGTATGAATGACATTAGAAAAAACACGTGGAAACACGTGTGTATACGTTTTGTCGTTACCAGGTGCTTATTTAAATGACAATGTGAAATTACAAATAATTAGTTTGCGTAATAAGTACAACCTAATTTACCCGGAAAATACAAATTGTCTATCACATGAGCTTTGGAAACATATTTTGTAACTATAAATTCAGTAGCTTACAAAAAAACCTAAAATATCCTTTTATATCATGAGTGGGGTTAAGAAAACCTTTTTCGAATCTTTTCCGATTGACGGCGCAACTTGAGTTTGCAGCCAACAAATAAAAAAAAATTGCGCAAAGTAAATCACTTCAATATACTCTTAGAGAACTGTGCACGTGGATTATGTCACGCTATAATTTACCTGTTTATAATAATGGCTACTGACAAAACAATGTGTCGTAAGGTTAAAGGACAATTTTGTTTATTCACTTCATTGGTAGCAATTACGCAAGCCCTCCCACTGCGTTATAAATGAATTACTTGCGTGCGTGTAGTACAACTAATTTAATATGCGGAATACTACAACTTTTATCTCTCGTCAATTTGTTAATTATTGTTGTGTTTATTAGTTTTAAATACTAAAGTGTTCAACAGATATCAATCAAGTGTATAAGCTGTACGATATTTGGTGGATTAGAAAGATAAAGGGTTATTCCTATTTACCTTGAAGTACGTTCTCTGTTATATTGTCTAACTTGAGTGCCGTATGAGTTTCAATTACGGTTTAGTATCGATACATTCATTCAATAATTTGTTAACGTGTTGTCAGGTTATTATATTATTAACTTAACACGTTAATCGTTTCTAAGTTTTGGAAAAATGTTCTGTAAACTTGTTTTATTTAGCCTGTGCAGTATTGTGTTTGAAAATTAAAATATTATTTTTATTTATTTTATATTTTCATTTACTTCTTACGATTTTGTATTGTGTTTCGTAATTTTTCATTAAATATTTTTGAGGCATGGAATGATAAGCAAAAAATATAATTATTCCAAATAAATATGTTGTTATTGGTTTAATGAAATACGATCTTGCAGTTCATAACACATTTAGTTGCAAAATAATTAGTCCAAAAGTCCATGAAAAATACACATGATTTGATAAAGGTACAAATCTGTAACAATCTTTAGTTTTAATACTAACAATAATATGCAGAAATGTTTCTGTCATTTTTCTAATAAAATTAAAATTAATATAGACGCATCAGTGCTTTTTACGCAAAACGTCCTATTTCCACTTGCAATAATTTTATCAGAATTAATATATCAGCCTGATTTTATTTATTTATAAATACAGATAATTTTGGTTGGTTCTAAATTAAAACTACCGAACGGATTGGAACGAAATTTTAGAGGGGGTTTGGGGGGATCAAAGTTATTAAATCATGATTTCTTCAAAACTACCGAACGGATTGGAATAAAATTTGGTATGTAGCTTCCTCTAGGGCTATAGGTGCTCACTAAGAAATGGTATGAAAAATTTCGAAATTTTAGGAGGGGTTTGGGGGGATCAAAGTTACTAAAATCATAATTTCAGATCTTTTATTATTATGACAATAATGCTTTTATTATTTAAGATCTATTTATATAAAAGCCAAATACCACTCACTGACTGAACACTTAAAAAGAATACAGTTACGTTAAAAATACTGAAAATACCAACCACCACGGGCAACGCCGTACGGGTCAGCTAGTAATAATATAGAAAGTTTCTATCCTAAGATTAATTACATTCATTATTTTCACTGGCTTTCAAACTACATGAAAAAAGGTTTGTTTCTTTTTAACAGTTATTGGACTTAAAATCCATTAAAAATATTACATTAACGAATTTTTACATTTGCTGTAATTAAAACATATTTTTATTACAATAAACTATTATTTTATAGAAATAGTTGAAGAAAGTTGATCTCTCATATGTACTGACATTGTGACTTACCCTTATAAAAGGGTCTACGTAATGTCTCGACTTTTGTCGACTGTAAATTCTTAGCGGAATAAGTAGTCTGCACGATGTCGACAAATTAACCAAGTTGACAATAATTATCTTTTCGTATCTTCAAATACGAAGTGTTTCCAACGTTGCCAGATTGTGCTTTCATTAGTAAGAGCCAGCAGCAACAATTCCACTGTAGCCTACAATGCATTGTGTCTTATTTATGCAGTTTTTGATCGTACGATAATACTACATTGTAAAGTATGATGTACCGAGTTCGTTATCTGATTGGGACCTTACCAAGAAAATATTATTTTATCTTGTAATTTATTTATGGCCGATATCTTGTGATCAGTCCATTTGTCGTTGACCCAACGTTTCTAAAATTGTAACATTCCAACGTGTATCTATAGCGTCCACAATCACAACATACTCTGCGATGTAGAAAAACAAAATGTTTATTTCTTATCTCAAATCATATATTACCTATAATTGTTTAAAATAAAAGCATTAAATTGCTCTATTCCTTCGAGCTGTTGTAGGCTACACAACGAGCAAATATTTGTGGATATAGACACAGCGCTGCATTTATTTACATTGATTTCATTAAGCTGTACGTATAAGTTGTATTTTGATATGATTCAAAAGTTTGTTTAAAAGTTTTATAGAATTTTGTTTTTATACTTCAGCCAGCAAGACTGGATAACGCTGGTTAAGTGTTTCCTCAGAAATAAATTGTAATTAAAATTTTAACAATTATTGAGGATAGAAATATTTTCTATATTTTTGACAACTAAAAAATATAGTGAGACCTTCCGCCTCACATAATAAGCATCCATCATAGTAGACTACATTTTGCCCGGTATTTCATTAAAAGTCCTAGTACAATTACCAACTTCATAAAATATTAAGAACGGATATAGTATCTAATCACTACAAACATCTTCACCGAAGTAAATCTGTCACTTTAAAAAGAAACAGGTGTTTTCAAGATTTTAAATTAATGGTGTTTTCAAGATAATGGTGTATGCAGCGGGCATAAGATACATATTTTTGTTATTTTAACGACAAACGGGTTTTATTTAATTGTTTTTGTGAAGTTTAAAGGACAACCGAGTTTTTGACAAAAACGGAACACCAAAAAGCCATTCGTCATATTGAAATGGCTAAGGACCATATTGCTTTTTTTTAAATCCTTATATATAATACGTGAAGCAGTTTTTTGTGAACACAACTCCTCCCTTATTTCTGGACCAAATTTAATGTTTGAGTTGTCAAAAAATTCGTCTAATTTCGAAGTTTTGCAATAAGGTTTTAGATGTCAAAAATTCTTATCCTTAATGGCGTGAGCTAATCTCAAAGGTCGGGGTTTCCCCACATGAAACTAATTTAAAAACCATTTCTATAAAAAACAGCTGTTAATAATAAGAAACAAACTAATCCAGCTGCTTTCGTGGATGTAAATAATTATGTTTACAGTATTCATGTGGTTATAAAAACATTTCTATTCAAAACAACTGTTTATAATAAGAAACAAACTAATCCAGCTGCTTTAATGGAAGTAAATAATGATTTTTACGTAACAGATAATACAGTTGATTCGAATGTCCAGCTTTTAGTACAAACTAATATTTTAAGTCAGCCCTGTTATACTGAACCAACACATGTTTCAACACACACAAACCAATAAAAACTTGCGTTGAGGAATTTAAAAATAATAAAAAACTATGTTACATCCTAACTAAAAATAAATAAGACATATAGTGTATTTATTGATAATATACGGTAATTGATAGTGAGTAACTTCTTGGTTAGGTTTTGATTAAGTGTACACCTGAGCCATACTGATTCTTTTAACCTTTATTATAACTGTTGTTATAAAATATAATTTGATTTTAATATTTAACATGATTAGTTTTGAGGTTATTATTAATTCTAGACCTTTATTATAAAACATAACATATGTTTTTAGAAGGTTCCATCGGAGGTTGGCGTGCGGAGCACGCAGGGTTCTCCCCTAGTAAAATGTGGATAGTAGTACTAGGCTATAGATTACTATTATTTTAACAGTGTTCCTACGGAGAGGAGAGATCAAAGTCAGGGAAATGGAAACTAGTCAGGGAACATTATTTCATATTCCTCCCGTTGATCCAAAAACTGAGGCGTCTTTCTATGTTCTAGCTTGCTGAAACACAAGCTGTCGAAGTAGTTTTTTTTTTATTAGGACATCTTCAACAGTATTACAAGTATAAAAAGTACTAAAAAGTACCTTATTTTAAAAAAAGTCCTGCTTTTTTTAAAGTACTGTACCTAGTAAAAAACTACTTTTGACAAAAGTTACTTAAAATCGCACCAATGTTACTTCTTACTTTCTCCCCCCTATACGTAGTGTACGGAGAAAGTATTGTTTTCGTTCAAATTTTCGAATTTGATTTTTCAGTGGAATTATCTGTTTTGGTGCTCCCTGAACCCCAAAAAATTGTTAAAAGGAATTATCTGTGTTGATGCTCCCTGAAAGTAAAAATATTTTTAGTGAAATTATCTGTTTTGGTGCTCCCTGAACCCCAAAAAATTGTTAAAAGGAATTATCTGAGTTGATGCTCCCTGAACGTAAAAATATTTTCAGTGGAATTATGTGTTTTGGTGCTCCCTGAACCCCAAAAAATTGTTAAAAGGATTTATCTGAGTTGATGCTCCCTGAACGTAAACATATTTTTAGTGGAATTATTTGTTTTGGTGCTCCCTGATCCCAAAAAAGTGTTTTTTTTGTGATGTCTGTGTCTCTGTTAGGACGTGTACAAAGCTGGAGACCACACCAACGGTCCGATTGTGATTAAATTTGGTATGCAGGTGTAGTTCTGGAATATCTCCACGTGTTTTTTTCATTTTTGGAAGTTTTTTTCATTTTTGGAAATTTTTGATTTTTAATGGGTTTTACTCCCCAAAAATGGTTAAAAAACGAGAAGAATCAAAATTTCTCAAAAACTGCTCTAACGACTTTGATAAAATTTGGCTTATTTGTAGCCTTTAATGTACCTTACCATAGGCAAAAACCGCATCTTTCTCAAAATTCTCGTTTAGGTAATAATAATAACAGATTTTTGGGGGTTTTTGGCCAAAAAGGGGGGTTGTTTTTCAAAACCTTTTTTCGAGCATCTATACAGGTCTAGTTGACATGTTTGGTGCAAATTTGTTCGAAATCGATCGAATAGTTTTAATAATAATATAATATGGATGTGTGTTACTACATGCATCTAATATTTTCAATGGTTATACTTTTGCAATTGTAAATAACCACCTCTTATGCTACTATCGGGAAGTTATAAAGTTTCAACTGGGAGAAAGTATGTGGCAGTTATCCGGTACCGTTTATTAATAATATTTTAAGCTACAAATGGGGTGATTCTAAAATTTGAGATTTTTCCTACAAAATGTTATTTATAATAATCTTTATTTTACATTCAAGTGAGCCTAGTTTGTTCTGATTAAATCTAAAACTTTTATTTTAGGAATCTGTTTTCTTTGACTTCCGAGCATAGCGATGCAAGGAGTGCGGCAGTAGAGGAAGAGGCAGAGACATGTGTCAGTAGAATTTAATGTTGATAAAATGTAATGCATATGATGTAATAAAATAAATTCAAAATATCCCATGAATTGCTAATGAATTTTGTAGGCAACCTGATAAATTACAAACAATTTAGGAGAAACCCTTTCTTTTTCTCCATAAAAATAAATTATGAAATAACATCATAGTGAAGGTGGTAAATAAAATGAAATGTATAAATCAAGTGATTAAGATTGTGTATAAAACGAGCTATTTAGTTAAGCTCTCTTCTAGACAAAATTATAACCTACAAATTCGTGACAAACATTTTTTGAAAGTATGAAACCAGCCAAGTTCATGGAAGTGCCACTGAGAAACAGCTGATTGTCCCAACACTGAAAATCTTACTTTACGCATTTACTATGTATTTAAATGGGCAAGCTTACTATTTGTAGGACTAAATTATTGTTCAGAATATTAGCACGTTTCTCGCAAACTCGTTATCTAGTATACCTGTTTAACATTCAAGTCAGAAATGCTTGGATGCTCAAGCTTATGGCGAGTTACAATAACCGACTGTCCCGCCTGTATCGGTGTACAAGTGTCTGTTTATCGCGTAATTACGGAGTGTGGCGGTGTCTTGGCTTAACCTATCCACACGAGTACAACGACTAATCTGTTATACCGCATCGATCAAAGGCAGACCAACTTACATTAAAGGTGCATTGCAGCACCGGATTTACTCGATACATGGTACGGACTCGATTATATTTGAGCACAGAAATTAATGAAATTTTAACTGATTTTGTGGCGCTGTTTACAAACCACGCCATCTATCTGTGCTCGCTCTGCACCTAGAATTATGATCAGGGGCCTATGCTATATTATAACAGGTCTGAAATGCTGCAATGTTCTTTTCAATAATTAAATTCCAAACAATAGTTCAAAATACTTTTCCAAACTGTTTTAAGTTATTAAAATTGGGTACCTATACTAATTCCTCTTTTATCTGTTATTTCATACACTTGCTGCGGTAAATAGCTACCCGGTAAACCACCTCCACTCCAGATCACTATACCACTTATTACGACGTAGCATCCACCATTTATCACGGAGTGGCTACTCGCTTGGTTCTAACTTAAGTGAGAGGTTACAATCATACATATCAGTATATATATATAAACATATATTTCATTCGGAAGATCTACTGAGTTACATTTATACACTGTGTGTTAATCACAACAATAAACCTTAATCTTATATTTTACACTACGGGCAAAACTGAGCTCAAAATTCGCTCTCCCAATTAACCCACATTAACTGATTCTATTCCAGAATTTAAATAAAACAATTATTATCCCTTTAATATCCACAAACTGTGTCCTCGCCTTTACTCTATCCTGGTGGCTCGGACAGCTCAGCCCTCTTGCTCTGAAGTCCACCTGGGCTGGCACACCTCACGGGAAAAGTCTCTCTGGTCTCTCCTTGACGCCCACACCGGCGTCTATCCCCCGAAGCTCCTGGTCTCCTAAGACCTCTCTTCTCCTCTAAAGAACCATTAAAAAAAATACTTTGAAAAGATAATTTATCCAGAGAACCCACAGTCATGATAAACAGTGTCACGCACTACTATACCACGCGCGCCTCTAGGTTATATCCGAGAAAACGTTGCAACTTCTACACTGAGGATGGGACGGGGAAAGAGTCTTTTGCTACTATTTTGTAGTTGCAGCAAGCTTGTTTTCTACTCAAACGCGTTTCATACACTTATCTGGTTAGACATATGTGTGTCTTTTGTGTATGCTTCGACTTGTTTATTTATAAAGGGCTATTTATGCGAAGGATTAATTTTAGACTTAAACAGTTTAAATTTAAAGCAGTCACAACATATTTCTTTTCTTGTGCGCCGTTTCAGATGCAGTGGGCGTTCGGAATTTGGCAACTAAGTTCACGAACAACCAAAGTAGAAATTACTTCTAGACTTGTTGTTACGAAGCTATGTAACTTGTTTTGTATGTCGATGTACTCTTTACAAAAATGTTAGGTAAACTTCAACAACACCATCATGATACAATTCGGTTCACTTATGTAGCTTTAACATAGAACAGCTTACCAAAGAACAGTAAAGTGGTTTCCATTCAGTATGTTTTAGTCTCGCTCTTGGCGCAACAACTAAGTTATGTCTCATTACATGCTTCCATCACGTGGCGCTAAGCGGGTCTAGGAGTACTTATTTCACGCCGAGTCCACACTTGCAACAGTACATCGGGATGTAACTTTATATATAAAGTGTTGATCATGAAGGCCCAACACTCTATTGTCCAGTTGTAAAATAACAATCCATAGTTGCAAGTTCAATTAATTCAAAGAATGCTGCCCACAAGGTTAACTGTTAAGCGATTCTTTGTAACAGAACATGGAACAGACACAGGATGGCGTAAAATCACTCAGTAATTACGTGATAATAATTTATTTCGCAGAGATGGTCTTTAGTTTAGTGTAGTGGTTGTCGATCTAAAGTACGATCCCTGCAAGGTCATATTATTTTCATGTTAATAACGTTTCAAGACCGTGAGGACAATGCGCCTTGAAGTGATAATGAATGTGTATTACGAAATGAGTGGAATTTGTATAAAGCATCTTTAGGTAGAGTATACGTAGATGAAATTAATATATGGAACGCGAACCCTTCACTTACGGTCTTTCTAACACTGTCGAAATCTTTCAAAAGAAAACAATTTTGTGAAACAGGTTTGCCTAGCGTTACTAAATCGGTTGTAGGAAAAACCGTTGCCACCCTTGAAATAACCTCCTATACAGTCAGTGCATTATAGGCAGTGAAACGAAATATTGAAACTATACGTATGGTAGTTTATTTAACAAATCTAAGTGTGTCATCAGGTAGTTTTTTTTTACCAAACTGTACTAAGCTGACTTTAAACTGACGCAACCATGGCGCATGCTGCAATTGCTTACCTTTTGACATGTGATAGCCTGGTTGCTTGCGACTCAAATTGGTGGTTGCTCGTAGTCGCAAGCCTTCCCAATGTCATTACGCTATGAGGATCATTTAAAAAACTAAGATTTTAATCGAAGAATAACTTGAACTTCGATTCAAAATATCAGAATAAGTTAAACTGTGTGAAGATATTGCAGTTATAACAAAGCCCACTAAAGAATACCGTTGAGGGACGGGCTTGTTACACCGAGACCTTGAACTCTCCAATCGCCGTAGTGCGACGTTGTCACGTTCTTCCCACGCTTCTAACTGACTGCGGCTGACTCAACGCATTTATAATTATTCTTTAAACTGTGCGATAAAGTCTCGAGCGGTAAATACCAGGAGTGTTCGAGGCTAGTAGATATGGCAACGCTGCGCGCCCTTCCTATTGGCCGCCTCGCAACGGTATTCTTTAGTGGGCTTTGATATAAGCTCGATTGTTCCTGTAAAGAAGTGAAAGACCTGAATTTTAGAATGATCTGTCATAAGTATAGGGAGACAAAATGGTTTAATGGGTACTTTTTCTCTGTCGTTTCTTCTGGAGGTAGATCAAACATAAATTACTGACGAAAATTTTAGTTTTGAAATTAATGTTCGTATTATGTTTACTTAACAGTTATAAAAATTAAACCTACGTTAAAGCTGATACTTATTACACACGCAAAATACCATAAGTTTGTATTTTTAGAAAATGCTATTATTTTATAATACTGTACATTTATAAGAGAAAAGAATGTCTGAAATGGTGAACAAACTGTAGGAGTTTCCCTTTAGTTGGTATTCTGTTTCGAAAATTGGTATTGGGTTTTGACCGTGTTCAGGACAAAGTCGAAAACTTGTTTGCTCATACGAGTAAAATTTCTGAATAGCCGAGCGTCATCAGCATACAATATTTTGAAAAGTTCATTGCAAGTTATATTACTATTTATAGAAATGTGCCTGTACCATATCTTCCTTCTGTTTATAATGGCAAGGTGTACATAATATAATTGGCTACTCTTTGCACAATTGAGTCAATAGTTGAATCAACCAGTCAATAGGCCTACAGTATGCTGCAAACATGCAATGCTTCATTGTTAGCATGCGGTGGCGTAGCAACTACTAGTCGCCTCTTTCAGTGTAAAACCACATTTTGGATGATATGCGGCAACATTACACAGTTTGAGTTGTAACACAGAACTTTGTGTTAGTAATTCTTTACGAATTGTCTCTCTGAAACAAAATCTGTGTATAGCTCACTTGGACTACTAATAAAAATGCTGAAGCTTAAAACAACAGTTACAATTTTTGTTTTTTGTTTTGAAAACCCGTAACATCGCTAAAACGGTTGTTGATGATACGAAAAGTTACGCTAATCCGTTAAAACTTCAAGTTCTGTTTGAAGTGGGGACAAAGCTTTGGATGCAGTTGTTAGATGCTGGAAGCGACACACGTGCGACTCGTATTTATTGGCCTTTAACGATTAACATTGACAGAGCAAGACCGATTAAAATAACGTGCTTTTCGATTTGGCAATCCTGGCTGGACTATGTCCAACAATTAGTAACGAAGAATGCACTCCGGTATCCGGGCTTGCAGACTCCGAAAAAACTGACAAGTTGAAAAATGGCCGCTCAGAACGTTATCCCTTGTGTTAACCCAGTTCCAACCTTACTTGGTATGTCGTCTGGAACAGGTCTGGTCTGGCCGGGGCGTGGTCGTTGCTTTGTTTTGATCGAATAAGTTTCCCGTTTAGCATTCATTATATAAAACCTTGGTCTCGCTCTCTGACCTTTTAATATATATTTTTATAAATACAAAGAAAAGCACGACGACGTTGTAAGAAGCACAGGCAATTTTACAATGCTGGTGGAATAAAGAAACCTTTCTACTTTCTTTGGACGTTGGACGAGGGATAAGGTCTTTGTTCCTTTGTGACATGTAAGGCAATGTTTTGAACAAACTAGCACACAATTTGCAGACTAGACTGAGTATGTTTACTGTTTCTTGAATGTACTTGTTACATCAAAAAGCGTCATGGGCCAATATTACTGTTATGTTTTACTTTTACATATTTCTTGACAGTAAAAATAGTTTCATTTACTTTTATATCAAGTGCCTCCTATATTTTGACTTTATGTTATACCACTGAAATTAAACGAACGATTCAATGAAAATCTCCAATTCAGTATTGATGAATTTATAGTTGCCTTCGCATTATCATTTAAAACTGGAATAATCCTTACTGATGAATTAAAGAAGTTAAGTCTTGTGCCTTAGACTTTCAGAGTGACTTAAAAAACTGTATTATTTAAAAAAATGAACATCTCTTACAGGCGGTTATACAAAAACTTAGTTCCAGTTTTATTTATTGCAATACATATGAACACATACAACTGATTCAATTCATCAGCTGGTTTAATGTAATAAGAAGAAGGAAAAGACTAAAAACATGGGTTTCTTTTAAAATGTAGGCCAATTGCAGAACGCTGAAATTACAATTAAACTAACATTCGTTAATAGTATACAGTAAAGTATAGTAAAATTATGAACTACAGTAGTTATTTTATGTAGGCTTTTTTATTATTAAGCTGCCTACTAAGAAAATTTAATTTATTATAAATGTGTATTATGTACCACAGTGGTTATTATACTTATAGTAAGTGTTGTGCTTAACAAATTATTTTTTAAACCCGAAGTCATATCCAACCCAGGTTTAAATTTTAGCAAATTTAAAATATGTTTGTCGGAATCAGATTTGTTTTTAGTTAAATTTAAAATTTTTGTGTATTTATTAATTTTTGCCTATACTTGAAATGTAACATAACTTAATGCACTAATATGAACAAATACAAAGAGAAATCAACTTAACTTCTTACTTATATTTACTGTCCCAAGCCAAATCATAAATGCTTTTGTTGTTGGCACGCATCAGTTTTTCCATACAGAATATTGTTAAAATGAGGATTATTATTCATCGTGGTGAAGTGGTTAGCGCGGTCGTAAATTTGTGCTACAGTCGGAACCATCATTACAGTTGCTCTTATTGGACCTAGTTTCTGGGAAGGGGCGATTAAGTGTGCACTACGCTACTCCCATGTTTTCTCGCAAGTCTAATGGTCATTAAAAAAATAACACAAAAAATGAAATTTTTACACTTTCACCATCATTAAGCTATACTTATTGTGGAGTCGCAAAGGTCACTGTAATCAATATTTAAGACTATGGCTTGTGCCATACACGTTACGTTTTGCCTGTCACTACGGATACATCTACACAGGTGCGCCTGTACAGGCAACCGGAAGGTATTTTCTGCAATCCAGAGCGTTGATTTATACAAGCTGATGCTCAGGTACTTCAACATAACACAATTCTTCTTCTCTTTAGGGACCTTACTTCTCAGATTATA
>JAGFPH010006009.1:72949-86313 GCA_018207615.1 Philaenus spumarius
AATAAAAAGCAATTAAAAGATAGTATTTTTATCATTCTTTAAATATATAATAACGTATGTAAATAAAAATGTTTAACAAATAGGTCTACAGTTTTATAATCCTTATTATTGTCCACATTTACCGAGTTAAAAATCCCCGTCAGCATAGTTAGGTAGGCCTAAATAAGTACGCCTTAACGTTGTTTTTTAAATGATGTATTTCTGATGTGTATCTAATTAACCAGCCTGTGATTTTTCACGGGGACTTACTAATTACCATTATTAAAAAAAATTTGTTTTCAAATTTGTGAATTAACAGCATTCTCTGAACTAAAGTAAAATAATAGTTCTGTAATTATCCTGGCTGCATTTTTTTTTCTAAAGCTTGTCAATATCGGACATCTAACAGTTTCATCCTCTCGGGCGTTACACATCGAACATAGCGTATATTTACAAATGATCAATGATAACATTTATTTTGTATCAGTTATTTGCATTTATATCCCAACTAAAAATATTTAAAACATTTTTTTTTAAATGTAGAGTGCTTTAATATGCATTTCAACCATTTGTGTTGGAGCTATATAGAAAAATTGCAAGTACAGTAGAATCCTTCTAATCCGTCACCTTTGGGACTGAGGGTATGGTCGGAAAGCAAAAAAGGTCGGATTATCAGAAAATACAGCAAATTATCCGCTGAAACAAACCGGTGGCCATGACTGGTTTTCCAACGATCAACATTTCACTCCTGACATGCTGGAAAAACACAACTGTACACAATGTAAAACAAATACACTGTAAAGAATACGGAAGAACACTGTTGTAAAAGCAACGAACAGTAAGCACTAAAAACTGCACAGTATAGTACAAAAAACACGCACAATAACAGAAACCATACGAGAGATGACGGAGCACTAAGTGTAGGTTTATACCATTCGTCTTTCCTTCCGTTGCGTTACGATTCCGTTTTCTTCTAAATACGGTAGGGAGGGGCTAGGTTGTTCGAACTGTCCGTTTTGACATCCCGCAGTCTGTCCTTTAGTACCGCTTCGTTTTGAAAAATATCAAGAAAAAAATAAAATTCCTTCGAAATAACGAAAACGGATGAAAGCAACCGGCAGGTGGCAACAACACTAGGACTATTATTATCCGTTCACAGTTTAATTGATAGCATGGGCCTTATAAAGCCCCGTTCCCACGGCCAGTGTGTTCGCAGACGACAGGCGGCCCGATGTCGGTACACGGATAGCGTGTCGCCTGTGTCTCATCGGACAGGACCGTTCCGACGGCCCGTGACCTGTGAAGGCGGCGCGGCTAGAACGACCTGTAGTGGCCTGGCAGGGCGACCAGCACTCCTACATTGATGTCATTCGCTATTCGAACAGGCGTGAGTGTATGTTTTAATAAAATTATGAGTGAGTTGGATAGCGATGAAATAGTTGCGTGTGCCGCAGCATGTTATGTGGCTTTCAGTGGAGAATATCTAAAAAAAGTTGGGAAGAGAAAGAGGCGTTGGTGGATGGATTCATATAACAAATTTTTTTAAACTTTTGAGGACAACTTCCTAAACGTTGACATTAAGTTTTCCTTCTTTCGTATTAAATCCTTCAACGAACACTCAATGCTAATTTGCGCCTGAATGCGCTTCCACGCATCGTAAACTTGGTTCCTATCCCTATGGTTCTCATTTAGGGGGTTCCAAATTGCGGGTTCAGCCTCATAAATATCTAAAAACTCAATAATGACCTCGTTTGTCCACTCCATTGCTAACATTGTGACGGATTCAGCTTGTCTGAGGAAACTCTCGCCTAGTCTGGCATCTATCAGGTCGTGGGAACGATGCCTCGAACCAGACTTGCCCGCCTCAACTCCGACCACAGGCCTTTGTAGTGCCGCCTTTTTTCCCATTTCGTACGGGACCTGTTCAGGCAGCCCCGGATGGCTTGTCCGTACGTCAGGCGTACACAGGCAATCTGTTCCCACGACCTGTTATCTGGTTGACGGCAGACGAGGCCTTACAGACGGCAGGCCGTGGGAACGGGGCTTAAGAGGCTTGCTGCGCTACTACCTGACCTTACTACATCGGCTCCTCACCAAATTGAGTTATGAATATATTGTCTCAGTGTTTAATACAAGATCCAAATTTCTTTATTTCAATAACGTACCTCATGTTTAAGTAAACCATATTATGAAGTTTCCTAATAACTGGTTTAAATGAGTTCTATAAGGTTGATGTTTTCATGCGGACTAGTAGAGTAAGATCTGCGTTTCAATAGCATGGACAATGCCTGCCCATGCTATCAAAAACTGTGAACGAACAGTAGTGCCTAGCTGTTGTATCTAATCCTTTCTTCTTTCTGAAGGACCTAGTATTCATTTCCCCGGAAGCTTGTTGCTGTATCTTCCTTCCCGCAAAACGGACGTAAAACGTGAAGGAAACAAAACCGGACAATTCCAGTAGGCCCATTGGGATTGATGTGTTGTCAATGTCCATTTCCCCAAAAACGCAACGGAAGGGGGAAAACGGATGGTGTAAACCTATACACTAGTGTATACTAATTCTTATTTAGAACTTTGAAGTGAGTCGGAGCTTTTATTGTTCAGCTACAAGGCCGGCCGGGTAGACACCGAACTATCAAATAAGAGAGTTTGAATTACAGAAGTGTAATTTCGGTAGTTATGTTATGCTAACGAAATTTAGAGACCCGCTTTGCTTCCACCGCAGTAACAGGAAACAGTAAAAACGGATCAAGGGAGCGGATTCGTGTTCAGTGAGCCCTACTAAGACTATGTAATCCTCAATATTTAATTGGAGAAGTTGAGAGTGTAGCAACGCTATCTGTGCGTATTTATTTAAACTAGGAACAGCATCTGCGAGTTCGGTTTTACTGCATCTTAATGGAGCAAGCATTCAGTTTATATTAGATTACATTTCGTGTCGTAAATATTTGTCTGGAATTGTAATGGGAATTTCTTTAAAGTTTGTGATGCTTGTAATCTAGATGTAAAACACGGATAACCCTTGGAATTTTGGCTTTGTTTATGTAGGCCTATTCTCTGTACTTAATGTATTTAAATGTATTGTTGTTTTATGATATCTGTATTTATTCCGAAAATAATTAATACTATATTCGTTTGTGTTTGCAGGTACGTAAGAGCAGCCAACCTTCCGCTTACAAGCTCCTTTGTGTAAGTTTTATAGTTTATTTGTTCTAGAGTGAATATTTGTGAGCGAATCGACGAAACTAAGCTAGTCGATAGTAGGCCTATTAAGTATTTATGTGGTATTACAAATAAAACCTTTACTGGAAATACCAATATTAACAAACTAAATAATTCCATTTATCTAATTTCTTAAACGTTTTGTGTATTCTTTATATCCGTGTGTGTCTAGAGTAAGGGTCCGTGCACTTTGCTCTGTTTCAAATAACCTGTTTGCAAAGTTTGTTGGGTTAGTTCAAAGTCTTTTCGGTTCTTTAGCGATACCTAATTCGGAAATTATTTGTTATTTGCTTTTAAATATCAATAATTACTTCCTTAATCGTATATGTAGTATTGTCTATTATGCTACTTACGTTTATTCGTGTATAGTTTTAATGGATATATTTTGCATGAAATTATATTTTTAGTTTTTGTATTTTCACTGCATTCTTATTAATTAGGATGTATACAAATGTATTAGAAATCTGTAAATTTTTAACCCTCGTTACATGGTTTATCTCGGTAAGACTCGGCCAGGTTGAACACATTAAGTCTGTCCTTTACATATAAGAAAGAAAAGAAAACGCTAACAGCGTATTTATTGCATTTTCCTCATAAACCTTTCGTTAGTGGATTTAGTGCCGTAATTTGATATCGATTATTTGAGTGAAGTTGTAAATATAATCTTTAATCTTTGCAAGGTGTTTTGATTTTTTTAAAGCTTTTATAAATGTGATTTATTTTTCTTGCTATATCCCAATTCCTTATTACAAACACAAACAATGACCTAGAAGTTGTAAACACGACCTTAAAGTGATTCACAAAGTTAAGTACAGTATGAGCCAAAATAAACAGAACTGATATTATAGTGTCGATGTTATATTTTTAGACAAATATACAAAGTAAAAGGAATCCAAAAACTTTAGTTTTCAACAATTAATCATGTTCTATATGCAGTGTATTAAGTTTTAGTCAACTCTAGTTGTAAGATCTTCGAACATGTTGGTACAAAGTGGTCATTCTAACGGTATTTTTTAACGAATCTCCGGAATGGTAGTGGGTTGTTCATTTCGGAAGATGCTTTTCTTCATCATTCCCCACACATAGGCGCCAGATGGCGAAAGGTCGGAGGAGTGGATTAGATATGGAAAGTTTGTTCCTCGGGAAAGCAGGCAATAGTAAAGCAGTAGTGACTACAGCGATGTGGCTGGAACCAATAGCCAGATTGCTAGCACCACGAAACCTCTTCGGATGTCTCTGTAACGTACCTACCTGGTTTACAGCAACATTATTTTCGGTATTCAACGAAATACGGACCCAGTATGCCTTTTCCCGATAATGCGCTCCATAGTGTCACTGGCATGTTTCTCTACGACTTTGTCAGGACGTTGTTTGCTTGTTGATGAAATCGTTTAGGTTTACATGTTGTGTATGAAACCAGGTTTTTATTATCATAGTTCATTGCTGACATTGAGGCCCAATTAACTACTTTGTATTTTTTGTCCTTTTCATTTAAAGGTTGACCAATTTGTATTCTATATGGAGATCAACCAAGGTTTTTTTAACATTCTTCTCAAAGACGTATTACTGATGTTCATTTTCAAAGATGTCCTTCGAAGGCTTCTTTTCAAAGACCGGGGGACGTGCTGTATAAGTCTACCGTGATTCTTATTCATAGTAACAAATCTTGGCCACCCTACTCAACTTTACGCTCAACTACTTGTACGACAGAACTTGTCAGCTACACTTATCATTTCGCCATTATTTGCCGGCTGTTTGTGAAATAGTTCTTGAAACTCTACAGCAGTTCGCATCAAATTAGGACCACCTGAACGACCTGTTTCGCATCAGCGATAATAATGCTCTGCGACAAAAACTTTCTCTGAAGTTGTAAGAACCGTTAGACTACATTAAATTAACTAGCTGCTTTAATTTCAGTAATTTGATTTAGTGATTACAGCTGTAATCTTTATAAATTATTAACATGTGATTTTAAAACTAAAGCTTTTTTACATCCCCATAATATACACGTGAAAATTAATAACGTTCTAATAATTAATTACTGTATTTTAGTAAACTAATGGAATTAACAAATATACAGATATTTTACGCCCTTTTGCGTTAATACCTTTATCCCAAATTTTATCTTTCTCCTCGTTATAGTTTTTGAGATATTGAGACTGTACAGACGACAGAACTGCAAATAAGTATAATAGGAATGAAAGAAATACATGTATATAGTACCTTATTCATGCCTTTTGTTGTCTCCTTTTTATTTCCTGTTTTTGTCATGCGTGATGAAGTGTGCATTTTTTTGTGTATTAATGTAGTTGGCTTTATATTTTTGTATGCTAAGGTAATGACTTTGTAAAGTTATTAACTGTAATTTGTTTATGTATGTAGATACAGGAAACAAAATATATTTTGTTAATTGCAAAAAGCACATTTATTTGAATTTAATTTATTAAAAGTATAAGGATTATATTGTAAGAACAACTTTTCTTGTAGTAATTAAAACAATTGCTATGGTATACCTTTTCCGGCAT
The DNA here is from genome assembly GCA_018207615.1 of Philaenus spumarius. Classification (NCBI taxonomy): domain Eukaryota; kingdom Metazoa; phylum Arthropoda; class Insecta; order Hemiptera; family Aphrophoridae; genus Philaenus; species Philaenus spumarius. Next base: position 78,676 of record JAGFPH010006009.1, read on the forward strand.
TAATTCGTATTATAAACATAGTATATAATAATTATATTGGGGAATATATTTGATTGTATTAGAAAAGGTATTCAAGTGCATTGTCACTTTATTAGAAAACGACGCAAAGCCTTCCAATGTATGCACAAGTGATGTTGGCATTCTTTGGTCTGCTTCCAAACAAGTTATTGTACATCTTCATTTTGTGTTATTTTAAGTAATGCACATTCTGCAGTCTAATTAGTATTCGTTTCTCCTTTAACGGCTTGTTTTAACTGCGTTACTAGTTTTACGACAAATTGCATTTTCCCATGATTTGTTAATGTATACATTATAATGAATCGCCCACAGGGAATACATTTGACCTCAGTCTAATAAATGTCCGCATGACATGTACAGGTTCGTAGAGTGTTGAAATACTGGCTTGGTTGTGGCGTTTTAAATGTAAATAATTCAATATAGCTGATGTTATTAATAAAGGGTGTATAATAATTCGATGATATTTTGACGAAAATAGTAATTTACCTACATTAGTAGCCGTAAACAATCAAATTGAAATTTAAAATGTGTAGGCTACATTCTTGTAAATGTCAAAGTAATTACAGAACATAATATGATGAAATAGCAACAAGAAAATTTAAAATAAAACAAAATTAATTTTTTAAATACAGTATTAATTTTAAAGGCAAACCCCCTAAGCGGTTATCATCGCCTAAAAAAAATCCTGAAGTTTTACAGAAATTGTACTAATAACATCACATTAAATGAGAGGAGTATTTGAATTATGTTATAATCAATATTTGAAACTAACCGTCAAACCAAGTAACAATAACCATGGTCGAATGCGTTTTACGTAGGTTTGGGTCTAGATGCAGAGAAGGAGGGTGGACAACTTTTTTTTTAAATACTTTTGTATCCGCTGTAATTTTACTATAAAGTAAAAATCTAACAGCACATTATTTTCGAAAATAGTGAATGTGGAAGTGGCGTTTTTTAAAATTTTCAGAAGAAATCTTAAAAATTACATAGTAGGCCCTACAGTATTACAAAATTATAAAAAAAAACTAGAATCCTCCGCCTCCTGCTCGCGTTGCTCACCAGCCCCCGCGTCGTGTCGCTCCCCAACTACATTCGTGGCAAAGCAAACAGCTTATTGTATACTCTAACGTTTTTACGAACTATTTACTAAGGCCCGTATTACACTGTAAAATATTTTATAAAATATGTTTTATAATAGATGGTATCCGTCTGTTATAAAAGATTTGAAAAGTGATTCTTTTATAAAACATTTTGAACTTGTACTGCACTACGCTAAAGATCTATGCTAAAGAAGATTCTTTTCATAGTTGAATATAACTTCAGAATTGTTTATTTTGGCTTTTTTTAAATTTCTTTAAAGACCAAATTAAAATGGATGATGAAGAATTCTATACTTGTGCAACTACACTGAGTGCTATTACGTTATTTTCACTTAATAATTATTATAAATTATATTATAAGTTATAATAATTTTCAGGGAAAAATTGGCCCTAAGTCCATTTGTTTTCTTTTTTATGTATTGAATTGTACTACCAATTTACGATGTTTATAAAATCTGCAATTTTTTGATAAAGGTCTTGTCTTTTGTTTCTATTTTTATGTTGCTTATGTGTTTGTTTTCTGCATGTTTTGGGTTGTACACATCTTCATGTAATTCATATTTGGAAATTAACAGTTTTTTTGTATCTACAGTCCAAGTGTACTTTGTAGCCATTTCGTTATTTAGTTCAATAACCTCAAATTCAGTACCTCATCAACTTTTATAAAAGGAAATGCCAACCTGTAAAATTTTATAAAAGAAATATATTATAAAATATGGCCCATTACGCTATCAAAGATCTTTTTCAAAGAACTTTTATAAAACATATTTTATAAAATATTTTACAGTGTAATAAGGGCCTAAGACAGAGGCATTTCGATCGGGGTAGGATGGTGGGGGTAGCGGAGACCTGAAACCTGACGCCTGCGCAATAAATAGGACCAGAGTTTTGATTAAGACAGAAGCACTTGGATCGGTTAGGTGTCGGGGAAGCGGTTAACTTTATCCTGACTCATGTGCAGTAGGTTCAGAGGTTTTGACTAAGTTTAAATTATTGTGATAATAGATAACAATAGTAGATACACAATAACTATCCATGTCAAATTTTGGCTTCATGCATTCATGCGTTCCTTATAGTTCGGAATGTAGGAGACAGTCAGATAAACGAAAGATTTTATAAGAGTTTTGTTTTTTCTTTTGAGGTAAGGAACCTTAAATTGGTTTGTACAATTGAATTTATAAACGTATTTACCATTACCCAACTTAATGACGTGGGAGAATAACATTTTTTCACTTTCCTCATAATGAGGATAAATGTTAAATATTTTTTTTCAATTTCTTTGAAGTAGGTACCTCTTTGTCTCAGAAGATTTGGAATGAAATAAGAAATGGGTTGCCATAAACGGATTATCCCATGAAACTATAATTGAAATTGTTCTTTTATTTATTATTATTTTTATATCGAATTACTATTGTAAATTGTGATTTTATTTTGTTTATTATTCTGTAAAAACTAAATTACAGCCTATTCATGCGAACGTTACAATTGCCCTCCTTTTTCTCGTCGCTATTTCTACCCTACCTGTTTTTAATTACCAAAGGTTATGCAGAGCGTATGTATAAAAGGAGGTGGCTCCTTTTAGTCTTTGACGATCTTCATGTAATTAGTGTATTTACATAAGCCGTTCCTCTGCTCTGCAGTACAATTAACCAATCTCTGTGTACAGTCTGGGTTACAAAAAGCTTTAAGAACATTTGTTAAAAAAACTGAACTCATTCTCTGTGTAGTAAACTGCTTCATGAAATGGCTGAATAGTTTTGCTCGCTTTCCACTCCTGATCTCTGAATGAAAAATTAAAAACTCGTTAAAATAATTCATTTTAAAATGGCGGCCATTAAATTTGTTTTGAATAACTCAAAAACAGAAAATTTGCGTTGAATGTTTCATTTGCCATCCAATGGTATAACTGTCGAAACCATCGAACAAAGGTCCAACATAATTAATTGGTTTTGCAAATGAACCATTGCCTACGATGTTTTACTTTACTATTAAGGGTCTGCTGTAGTGGCGGCCATCTTGGATGTTTATCCCATAAGAGCAATGTTAAATATCAAACCATTTATTTCGTTTGTTTTTATCACAAAATAGTTTGCAAGATCTCATTTTAAGCACAGTCACAATACGCTTCCGTTTTGCTTTTCAAATAAATATTTTTTTCTTCATTTGTCATGTAATTGACATTTTTGAAGAACTAAGTTTGAACTTTTTTCTTTATACAATACAAAATGTATAATTAAAAGTGAAACGCAAGCCAGATCCGCAATTTTATAAAGAATATTCAGTTTTTTTTTTAGCACTCAATTACAAAAGATGGATTTATAAAATTGTTTGAAATGAGGCAATGTCAAAGCGCTCAGTTGCAAGAAATTGCACTGTTTAGATACGGCTATATAGAGAAGCGCTGGCGTTTCCGGTTGCTTTCTCGTAGCAGACCCTTAACCTTTGCTCGATAGGGTTGGCAGTTAAACCATTGGATAGGACATGAAACAGGCATCAACAATTTTCTTCTGTCGTTTTTTATAAACAAATCTATTTTCAAGTTTTTTTGCATTCGAAACGTTTAAATGGCCGTCATTTTAAAACAGGTTATTGGAACAAGTTGATTATTTTGTAAACAAGGTATTTTACATTCATTTATAACGTGCAAAGTTTCAACTCAATCGTTAAGGACGTTCTAGAAATACAAATTATTTATTAACCAAAACTAAATGGCAGATGGATGTTAATAGAAGCGTTTGCGGGCATATGTTTATAGAAAGTTTTATTTTATTTTGTTTCATATGGCTGGACTACTCCCGGAATTATCTGTGCGCATACAGAAACACCTGTTTGTAAATTAACATATAGCACCATACCTCCGCGCAATCTTTGCCGTTCATACATTGAGATGTTGCCAAGTCAACGTTAAAGACGTGAAAGGAAGGAAATCGTCTGCGAAGTCGTTGTCCAACACGATTTGGTTTTTGTCTCAAACTAGCAACATTTTTCGTATTTCAATTAGACATATTTATAGGATATCTGTTATCTATGGTTCAGCATCACAACGAAAAACTAAAATTACAGCTGAACGAATATGGATCAGAGCAGTACGTATGTGGACAAATAAAATGCTATAGTCCTTAGATAACTTAGCTCTTTGTAAAATGTGTTTCATCAAGTTAAATTGACTTATTTTAAATGTACAGAACCGCCAGTTAGTTATAAACACCCTGCCGCTTAGTAATGAAGTCCTGTTATTGTCAATAAATTATTCCCACTAAACCTACTTTCTTTTAAGCTTCGTTAACCGTTTAATTGGAGTAACACCTCTCTGTCTCGCTGCTGTTCAAGAGGATAAACTTAATCTGCTCATTGCTGGGGAGAAAGTTGATTTTGCAAAAAAAAAAAACTATTTAATGAGTTTGCAGACAGCGCAATAACTAGATAATTGTAGTGATTGTATCTGAAACGTCTACACATTCGTTTATTTATTTAATTAACATTGGACGACTATACAATTATTTTCTTCTTGAAACTGAGCCAGAAATTTCTAGTAATAAATCGAATGTATGTTCAAATCAATACAGGGTATTTTATAACGAGTGTGATCTACAAATCCTATACTCTAATACGAGCAATGTCTGTTTGTTTGCTTGTTTGTTGGTTTGTTTGTGTGTTTGTACGAGCAATCTCGAGATCCAGCGGAAGGATTTTGCTGAAACTTTGGGATTAGAGGCTTTTGGGACTAAAAAATCGATTGGTGAAAACCTCTACCTCAGGAAAACTCGTATTTTTCTGAAAAACTCATTTGAAAATTGAAAATTTTTAACATTGGGGTTATGTAATTTAAAATCAATAGGATACATATGACAAACATCAGCTGTTTCCTATAATATTTCCATCAGCTGTCTCCTATAAATTTTTTTTTTTTTTTTGTCTTAAAGGTTATAATTGTTTTAAGCTTGAAATCAGCTGACCCGTGCTAATATTTCGCGAGTTATGAGTAGGCCTACAAAACAGTACTTACCTGATTTGTATTTACATACATTTTCCTATAAAAAAAAACACAATTAACAAAAATACCGAGTAACGCTCGGTCGCCCAGGTACTTTCCTCTATAGCAAAAGAAAAATATACAAATATATGTCTGTAAACGATCTGTTGTAGAGTTTTGCCTTATTGGAGCCACACATAGGGCAAAGTTCGTGGTATTTAGCATTCTCTGAAGAGTTGCAGATTTTTTAATGAAAACCTGGTATAGGTCTATACCTTTTTGAAATTTGTATTCCTGTTTTCTGAAATGCACAATTTTTGCACTTTTTAGTCTAACGTTTTCCTATGGTCTCAATATATTTGTCTATTCACTTTTATTCAGACAATGATGGTTAAAGAGGAAAAATCACATTTATATCAACTCTTATCACTCCATCCTTTCATTCCTGCGTTCTTCTTTCTTCTTGACCCTCCCCCCCCCCCCCCGCAACATCGTTAATTCATTTATCCTTCGCAGGATATGAATTCGTTTGATAGTGGCTCAGAACATTGTGTTGAACAATCATAGCTCGGGTTTGTTGGTCCTTTTGTGTCCCGTCGACAAGTCAAATGTAGTGTGGCGTTTCAGTTCATGAGCGTTCATATGATATTTTCTAGTGGGCTAGACCGGGGTATGGGGCTTAACACGTTCACTGCTAAGGACGCACATGTGAGCTTGACACTGAACATATGGGAAGCGGCCGACGCACAGTGCATTGCACGCCAACCCCCGTATTGGGAGTATTTTTAATACACACAGTGCATTGCACTCCAAACCTCGTATTAGGAGTATTTACAATACAAAATGCATTGCGTGCTTCGCACGCCAATTTTAAACCTATATACTGTGGACGAACATGTGCGTCCGCTTTAAAATATATTAGTGATTATTACGTAGAAAAGTTCAAAAATAAAAAATAAAGTAATTTCTACTCATTTAGACTATAAAATATAAAAGGTCAGCTCCTAGCATAGGAAATACGAAATTTGTGTAGCAGTGAACGTGTTAAGGAGTACAATTCTATCCTTCGGCAAAAGGAGTCCAGGGATATTTTTGACCTCCCCAAGAAAATTTTTAAATTTTGGGAAGCCAATTGTAGCTGTTTAGGTGAAAAATTAACCGACAAATTATTGAGTCTGTACCTTTACACCGTCAGTGAATCCACAAAGACCTATAACACTCTTACACTCGATTCCACGTTCACCGTGCAGTACAGGTCTTACGGGAGAATAGACATGCTACTACCATTACAGCGAACATCACGTTTATTGTCATGCGGGTTGCGTCAACTGACCGAGCGTAGCATGGGAGTTGGTGTGTTTTAGTTGGCCATTATCACCGAGACTGTCGTAAGAATAACATGGCTTATGGGCGCTCTGTACTGCACGGTGAACGTGGAATCGGGTGAGAGGCCGCACCAAGTAGTGACCCAGCAGTTGATGCTTGAACTCTTGTAAAAAATAAAATAAGAATATCGATGGTCTTCTGGGAAAATCTCACAACCCTAAAAAAAAAATCCGAAAATGAGTTTTTTGTTTTTCTAATTGTTTACCCTTCCTATACATAATTGAAAAATATTATAATTATTCTACAAATATTCCTAATACGGTAGGCCTTGAGAAAAATCCTGAGATGAATTTTCCTTGTCATTTATGTCAATATAGGTTAATTTGAAGTCGTGCTGATATTAAAATTTATTTTATTTAGCTTAAAATAATTTTAATTTAACAATGAAGGTTTGATAATGTACTCAAATTAATGAAATTGAATAACCAAGGCTAATGTAAGAAACACAACAATTTAAAGTGACAATATTTTTTCTTCATACAAAATGTACAAATAAAGTCCTTATATTGCAAAATTTGGAAAACGTAGTTAACATACGAAAGCATACTTTAAATCTAACTTTGCTGTTAGAAACTTACGCTTGTTTAAAAAAGTATTTCGTCTTTGCTTTCGCCTTGGATTCACCTCGCATAATACGGAACCCGGATAACCGAGTCTCGGATAATCGAGGTTCTTCTGTAATAATGAATGTGTCCTGTATTGTTCTCTTTGCTAGACTAGAGTTGATTTTCCAAACTAATAAAAAAAGTGGTTCTATATTTATTTCTCTTATAATCATTATCCACTCATTTATTTTTTAAACCTAATAATATTTAACAAAAAATCTCTGAAAAGAAAAGAACACTGAAGCCAACGTCTGTTAAAGTTTCTATCTTAGTTTTTACAATATTAATTCACTTAAACATTTTCTTTTATTTCCAGTTTCATGGTTGAAAATATCAAATTTAATTGTTACGCCTCTTAACGATTGACTACGTTAAATAGTAAAGCTTGCCCATCAGCATGATCATTTTAGCTTCATGCGTGCGGTATCATGGGCATTATATACTTTAGCGTGCGGTTGACTATAGACTAGTCCTAGGTTAGATGTTTATCTATATAATTTGTTAGGGAGGGATTTCATGTTGTAGGCTATCGCGTACACATGCTAACCATGCTGGA
>JAGFPH010006010.1:13999-63468 GCA_018207615.1 Philaenus spumarius
TCTACTAAAGTGAAACCCTCCTAATGTGAAACGCTCCTAATGTGAAACGCTCCTAAAGTGAAACGCTCCTAATGTGAAACGCTCCTAATGTGAAACACTCCTAATGTGAAACCCTCTATTCCATCTGTTTGAAAATGTTTTGGTCTTGCCGAGATTCGAACCAGCAGAGTCTATCACCATATACCAGCGCCTTAGCCGGTTAGGCCACGATCGTCTTGCAAATTTAGTATATTTGAGTTGGGTATATGAGTGTAACAGATTGTCCTACACCAAAGAGTTAATCTGTTAATGTTAATACAATGTATTGTTTGATTAGTAATTCCTTTGAAGTGGGAATTGTGCTTCCTCATTTCGTAAGTTGTGTTAAAAAATGAACATTGTGCTTCCTCATTTAGTAAGTTGTGTTAAAAAGTTTACACTTCTCCCGTGTGGCCTTAAGCACACAATTACTTTTTTTTTGAACATATTTTATTTATTTGACTTGTACGACCAATGTACGAAAATATATGTAAAATAAAGTGTTAAGTGTTGTGTGTACATGAGTGTTTAGGTGGATATATATAGCTGGCCTGGTGATGCTGCCTGTGGCAGTGAAACATGTAACCACATAAAAAGTAAAGTAAATCTAGACTCTACATTTGACAACAAATAAATTATATATATATATATGTAGTTCTGAGGCTATCAACAACGAATAAGACATTATTAATTAACAACAACGGGGAAATACAAAATTCACTATTAATGATAATTTCACACCTAAATCTACAATGATTTATATTATAGGCCTACTCATGCAATAGAACCAAATACATTCATAACAAGTTTTAGTTTATTCAACGTTACTAATTAAGTAAGTGTCCTAGATCGGTTGTTTGAAATGATTAATCTGTTGTTATAATGTTACAAATATGCTACAGTTTGTAGCTAGAAATGATTGAAAGTTATTTTAAGACGTTCACTGCTACGCAAATTTCGTATTTAATATGCTAATAGCTGACCTTTTGTTTTTTATATCTATAGAATAAATGAGTAGAAATTACTTCATTTTTTTATTTTTAACCTTTTTACGTAATAATCACTAATATTTTAAAGCGGACGCACATGTGCGTCCATAGCACATTGGCTTAAAATTGGCGTGCGAAGCACGCAATACTCTGTGTATTGAAGATTCTCCCAATACGTCGGTTGGCGTGCGAAGCACGCAATGCACTGTGTATTGAAAATACTCAAAATACGAGTGTTTGCGTGCGAAGCACGCAATGATTGTGTGTTGAAAATACTCCCAATACGGGGATTTTCGTGCGAAGCACGTACTATACTGTGTATTGAAAATACTCAAAACACGAGGGTTAGCGTGCAATGCATTGTGTATCGGAAATACTCCCAATACGGGGGTTGGCATGTAATGCACTGTGCGTCGGCCGCTTCTCATAGTGTTCAGTGTTAACATGTGCGTCCTTAGCAGTGAACGTGTTAACAGATATTTTGCGATAGTATGGAGATAGGAAATGGACAACACATTTCAAATCAAAGTTAGATGTGAGAATATAAGTAAGTTAAGAATTTATAATTCAGAAAGTGTGATCAAAGTTGGTTCCGTCCTCCATAAGTTTAACAATATCATGCTAGTTTATACTTTCAGACCTGCCACACAATTATTACAGCCCGAGGCAAAGGTTTGTATCCTTTGTTCACTATAACGTTACACAATTATTTCCACTTTGAACTTTTGTTGAGTACAGCCAGAGGATATTCTATAAATCCCAGTGTATGCTTCTGTAACAAACATTAATTTGTTTTTCTGGAACTATATGTGATTTGACGTTACATTGCCCCTTACACACTAACCGTTATTATATTATTATATTAATTCATTATGCCTTACATATTGAATTATTCTTAGAATTCTATGAAGAGTGCATACACTAGAATCTCACTCAAAATCATTAGTCACTAAATAAAAACTGCTTACATTATAATGATCACTATTTTTCACATAGGCCTACTTATTATAATTATAATATTATTACTATATTATAATATTATAATTATTAAATTATAATATTATATTATATTATAATTATTATATTATAGGTCTAATATTATAATTATGCAATTTCAAAATATGATATAATATTTTTTGACAATATATTGACTTGTGTAATTTGTTGACCTTTATTCTCCTCTAATATTAATACTGATAAAAATATAAATCGGCCAAAGAAGTTATCACTTCCAACTTGTGGTCTTAAGCACACCCAATGTTTTTTTTTTTTAATCTTATCGTTACAATCTGGATCTATTTTATCACTTTATTTAACTTATTTGTATACTCACAGCTCACAGTCCTTTTTGTTTCCTTTTTGTTTTCTTATTGGTTACGCCATTTCGTCTCTTTATCAGGCATTATGAAACCTATGTTTGTGTTTTATTACTTACATCCAATGAGGCGCGTCAATTGGATAAATGAAAATAAAAAGGAAACAAAAAGGTCTATGAGCTGTGAGTATACAAATAAGTCAAACACATTAAAAGTAACCAGTCCAATTAAGAAGGCAATCGATAACTATTTTATTCGTTTACCCAACCCGCCATGTTAAACTTCCCTATCACAAGCGTGATGTATACAACTTCTTTACTTCACTCGGTGAAGTAAAGTTTCAAAAACTCACTCGGTGAAGTAATGAAACCCATTCAAATAACATTGAGTGCTCAACTTAATAAAATATACCTCTATGGAGCCAACGACGTTCAACGCTAGAAATCAGCTGTGCGCTTGAATGTTATTGTTATGCTTAAAAGTATTTTCCTAACCTAGCTTTTGTTTGTAAAAGAACGTTACTGTTAGAAGATGAGTGAAATGGATAGTTTGCCTTCAGATATAGAAAATGAATCAACTACAGTTATTAATGGATTATTACCAACAAAATCAAAAGAAAGATACGAAGCAGAGTTATATAAATATGAAGAGTGGTGTGGCAATAGAGGAACAACACACGTAACTAACGAAAAGGTATTTCTTGCCTATTTCAACAGCTTATCTAAATAAACGGTATCAGTTAACTGACACAAACTTTCTCCCAACTTACTGTAGTCAAAATAATATTGTTTTCAATCATTTTATTTATTACTTTTTAGAACAGAACAAAAAAATAATATTCTACCTACGTCAATCGTATAAAAAAATTATTGTCCTAGGCGGGATTCGATCGCGCGACCTTTGAATTACTGGCCGTGATCGCTACCATGGTGCTACCCCGTGCGGCCGCCGCGCCGCCGCGATGCTAGATTGACAACATAAACTTGTTTATTTTTAAACATTTCCCCATAATTATAAAACGCCGAAGTTTTGATAAAAGCGGGTGGTGTCATTTTGTTTGGCATCTTAAGCACTATAAATACTGAAAATTTGATCAAAATCGTTAGAGCCGTTTTTGAGAAATTTGCACTTTTGTCGTTTTTTATGGGTTTTTAGGGGTAAATTACCCTTAAAAATTAAAAATTCCCAAAAAGGAAAAAAACGCCTGGGGATATTAGGGTTTAGTACCTACATACCAAATTTCATTAAAATCGGACCAATAGTGTCCTCTCTGGTCGTGTATACATACTGACAGACTGACAGACAGACACCACTCTAAAAACCCTTTTTTGGGTTCAGGGAGCACCAAAACAAAAAATTCCACTAAAAATATTTTTTGGGTTCAGGGAGCACCAACACAGATAATTGCACTAAACAATTTTTTGGGGTTCTGGGAGCACCAAAACAGATAATTCAACTGAAAATTCAAATTCGAAAATTTTTACGAAAACAATACTTTCTCCATATACTACGTATAGGGTGGAGAAAGTAAAAGTACAAACCATCTATCCTTTGGTCGTTCTATTCTATGCTACGAACTACGCTATCTCTCAAGAAAAACACTGATATAAGTAAATGTACAAACTTGATAGCATTTCTTAAAAGAAATTCGGAAGGTTATAAACCAAAAAAGTCAAAAACCTTTGATATAGATGATATCACTAAATTTCTTTGTGAAGCAAATGATGATAACTTCCTGTTTACCAAAGTGGCATTTATTATTGGACTATCAGGAGCTTGTAGAATACACGAATTGACTGATTTAAAGGTTAACTATGTAGCAGACAAAGGAAACTATTTTATTTTCCACCTACCCAGTCCAAAAACGAAAGAATCACGAGAATTTGTTATAACAGAAGGCAGTTTTGAAGGCATTAATTTAGTCAACCTACTACGGAAGTACAAAAAGCTTAGGCCTACAAAAGTACAGCATGACAGATTCTTTCTGCAGTTTAGGAATGGAAAATGCACAAGACAGCCAGTGGGAATTAACACTTTTGGAGCCTTGCCAAAAACAATCGCCACGTTCCTTAAACTTGAAAGTCCTAGCCTGTACACAGGGCACTGTTTTAGGCGTTCTTCTACATCATTATTGGCAGACTCAGGAGCCGATATATTAACTATTAAGCGCCATGGTGGATGGAGGTCCTCTGCTGTAGCCGAAGGCTACATTGAATCTTCGATTGGGAACAAACAGAAAATATCTGCATGCATTCTGGGTGAAAATAAAAACTCGACTACCAATGAAAACTTGTTATTGAAGCCTACAACGAGTTCTGAGCCCTCATCAACCAGTGAAACAAATCAAAGTAAAATTGTTTTTCAGTCCTCATCAACTATTGAAAGAACTCATAGTAAAAATGTTACAGCTCAACGTATAAATTTTGAAGCATGTCATAACTGCGTTTTCAACATCTACTCAAAATAGTTTTAATCTGTTCCTAGGTTTATGTTGTGTTATAAATGTTGAGTTTCCAAGTAAAAATATCCTGTATTTTATTGTAATCAATAAAAACAGTTCACTTGGGGCTCCGCCACCTCTAACACTTTTTTTTGTTTTTTTTAGGTTAGACTTTTTATATGCAGGTTTTCTATTTAGGACCTTTATTTAAACAGCTTTTGTGGTTTTATTTTTTTTTTTTACTATTTAGGTATTTTTAAACTAATAATTTATGTTTTTTTTCAGCGTTTTTAGGTACACTTTTAAACTTTGAATAACTTTTTTATTTTTTAATGAATTCTAATTATTATTGTTTTATTTTGGTCCTAACAATACCTAGCAACTTTCTGAACATAAAAATTTTAATACCATTGCAGAAAAAAAAGTTATGAAACATTATCTAAAAAAAAAATATATATATTTTACAAATTGAAAGAAAATATATAATTATGTTATCTTATTAGCTACATTATTTCTAATGTTCAAATATCACAGTTATAAGACAAAGAACAAGTGGTAAAAATTGCAAAGGCCTATGTATAATACTTTAGATTTTATTCAAACATATGTAATGAGAAATACAGAAAATCAGAACTTGCGGAAAACAGGCTTCAAAGTAGGCTATTACGTTTTGGTAGGTACCGGTACTCAACATCAAAACTCCCCTGCACCATATGTTGTTCCTTCTTTAGCTATTATATTTTCTGGTATATGTTATTTATGTCAAAGGGATACTCTTTATACTGTTTAGCACATAATTTGAAAGTAAAAATAATATTTACTATGGGCAAATGTTGTTTTTTTATCAAAATAAAATTTTTGTTTTCTATCGCGAATTGTAACAACTTTAATTTATTATTATTATTTAATGAAATAATGGTCTGATTTTCTTCAAATTTTACACACATACTCAGAAACATATGTAGATCAAGAAAATAACATTTTTTTAAAATGTAAAAAAAATGAAAAATTCATCGTTTAGAGGTGGCGGATCCCCTTAAAAACAAACCAGTTTATATATTGTAGATTAACTTATTTACACCCCGTCCTGTATATTGTGGGGATATGAAAAATATTGTACGTAACCCCCTGTATATTGTCGGGTCAGGTAAAATCTTGTACGTTACACGTTACGCACGAGCGTGTTTACATCACTTAGGTGAATTATGCAACTCGCTTCGCTCGTTGCACAACATTCACCTGCGTGATGTAAAAACGCTCTTACTACACTTGTAACGTAAATAGCTATTATTTTTAAAGAAATTGTTCTTATCCACGTACCAACTCCTATAAAAGCGAATTCTTACGTACGTGAGTAACATAATATAACAGCTGATTTCACCCATCATCTGTAAACCCAGTGTAGATTATAGTTTGGGGTTATGTTTACAACTTCAATCGTTATAATTTCTTGTGAAGTTGATTATTTTTAAATATGAGTTATAGAACTAATGAATGTTATAATATACGTTATAATATTTGCTTTGGTATTATAAACTAAATATAAATACAACCTTGTATCGTCAATATATATATTTGTTTATACAAATTTAAAGAAGAAATAGGCCTACCTATTCGTTTAACAGCTGATTTCACCCATAATCTGTAATACTTAAACAAACCCAGTGTAGATTATAGTTTGGGGTTATGTTTAGGTAGGCCTAGATAAGTAGACCTTAATATTGTTTGTAAATAGTTTGTTTTTTATATTGTGTATTTCTAATGTGTATCTAATTAATCAGCCTGTGATTTTTCACGTATTAGTACTCTAATAACTAGAACTGAAAATATAATGTTGAGTGTGTTATCATTTGAAATGGCAAAGTTTTAAGGATATAAAAAAACTATGTATTAAGTGATTTGTCATTAAGAGTTTTTTAAATGTTCCTCAATCGCACATTACCCTCTAACTCCTTATGCTCTGGAGCTTATATTTTGGAAATATAATTGCGTTTATATACTTTACAGAATAAATATATCAAAATAACAGTTTTTTGGGGAAAATTATGAAAAACATAAATAGTTATTATTGTGGTAGTGGGTAACACTGGTGTCATTGAGAGGTACATTCTGCCATTTTAGTAAATAACATCTCAAAATTGTCTATAACTACACATTTAAATTAATAATATAATTTAAATAACTTGCCCATTAGTAAGGTGCGTTGCAAGACTTAAAAAAAACTGGATTTGAAATATAAAAATGAAGAAAATGAAAAAGAATTCCAAATTTACATGTCCTTATAATAATTGTAATTCTGTTTTTTTTTCAGCTTTATTTAACTTCAAATCATGCAATTCCTTATAGATGTAACTCAGTCGGTAACTATTGGCATGTCTTTACAGTACTTTCTCGATAATTGGAAGGAAAAAACAATTTCCAGGACCAAATCTATTTGTTTTCTTTTAATAATTTATTTCTGTTAAGTGAGATAAACCTTTTTACGAACCTCTAAAGAATTTTAAATCCCATTGGTTTTAATTATAATTTCGTCAATCTATTTGATCAATCCAACATAAAGTTTTATTAAGGGCTTAAGTACATTCTAGTATCTTCAATCTGCTCAAAATGAGAATCGTGATTCAATTAATTCATGCACGTCTCGGTTTGTTTCATTTAAATTGCATTACTTTTAACACAATTAAAAATAGTTGCGCATACATCTATGTTCAAAACTTTGTATTGCATCGATTTCTTATGGTTGTAAAATAATTGCTCTATCGTTGGGCCTGATTAAATAAAGTTAAGTTATTAGCGAATTTCCATAGGAAAAATGAGCTATTGCAGTAGCCCTTATGGTAAGACCCAAGGTCGGGAGTAGCAAATGAGCACCGATCATGGTTCCCAGAACACGTTTTGGCGTGTCATTAAAAATCATAAGTATATATATGTGTGTATATATGTGTTCACACTCTAGTGGCCGCATTTTAAGTCCGATTTGGTTCAAATTTCGTACACATGTTAGTTGTCTACGTCGCTCGGACGAGTTTGTTACCCGAAAAACCCAACAATCGGAAGCACGTTGTTTGACCGGAAGTAATTTTTTTTTTGAAATTTTTTCATCGAGAATGAATTTATTTTTGAGTTTTTTCTACAAATATAAATGTAGGATGTTATTCTGCACATTTCGTTTTTTACGCGACCTTATAGCTCGCTTGGTTCCCCCAAAATCGGTCAAAACGTAAAATACCATAGAAGTACCCGGTTCAAAGCAATGTGGTGTATGCTACCGTGGGGTTGGCGTGCGAAGCACGCAATGCGTTGTGTATTGAAGATATTCCCAATACGAGGGTTGGCGTGCGAAGCACGTAATGGTTTGTGTATTGAAGACTCTCCCAATACGGGGGTTGGCGTGCGAAGCAGGCAATGCTTTGTGTATTGTGAAGATACTCCCAATATGCGGAATGGCGTGCGAACCATTTTGTAGTTATTCAGCACCGTCATGAATAGACCTATTTCCCAAATTTGGTTGAAACCCTAAAACATAGGCCTATGAACTTAATTTTGAAAATTTGCTCAACTCACGTCAGTGGTTCAGCTGCGTGGTCGAATTATTTTATTTTATTTAGTTAGCGTATAGGTTAGGCCAGACATCAAGTCTTATTGTTGCTTTGTTTTACTATGTTGGTTTAGTTTAGATGAGGCTAGGTCTACTTGCTGCATTCATTTACTTTACTTGGATATTGAGAAAACATTCTTGTTAACGGTGATCATTTTTGATTTAGGTCTAAAACCTTGTCAAAGAGGGTTGCAAGATATTAAAAGTTAAAAGTAATTTTATAAAATCTCTTTTTATCTCCTGCAGGTCAATTAAATTTCTTATCAGAACCGCAGGTCTTGAAATGTTCGGCAACATAATATGTTTACACAACAAAATAGATCGTCTTACACCACAGGTAATATTTTATTTCGATGCATTCATTTTCGGAATGAGTGACATTAAAGTTTAGTATGACATAATAAAGGATTGAGCGTTGAGTTTTATTTATAAACTGTTGACTGCAAACATATGCCTCACTTTTGCAAGAAATCCGTTCCTCAAAATATAATTGCGGGTAATGTTATTTCTATTAGATTTGTGTGGGGCTGCAACATGTGCCGAAACTCAGATTCTTAATAAAGAGTGAACGAAACTTATTTTTTAAATTGTAAAGAATAAAATTGCACAGGCTTGTTTAATTGTTTACTTGACATTTTACAAATAACGTAATTGAATATGTTAGTTTTTAAATTATTATTCCCCTTAAGACACAAAATACTTTAATCAAAAAGTCTTCTTTTTCTAAGGATGTTAATAATGCATTTTTATTATAAATTTATTCTATATTTGTTAATTTAAAAACAAATTTAACCACTCCAAAATACTCTCTTACATGGACAGAGTCCGCGCTATATGGTAAACTCGAGCTAAGGCTCCGTCAGCTGCCGGCAGGTCTCAATAAACTATCTCTCTCGCACTTATGGCTACGCATAAGACTTTTTTGTCACATTCATTTAAAATCCCTATTGGCGTCAGGGAAATGTTAATAACCGTTTAATTCGTCTGGCGCTTTACACGTATTTTTAATATTTTAATAAACATGCTATAAAAATTTTAGAATGCCCAAAGTATATTTTTAAAGTATAATTATTACATATATTCGGCGGGGGGGGGGGGGTTTATATCTGGTTATACTTAAAAACAAAAAAAAGTCTCGGATGTTTATTTCTGGGTTAAATAGATGCTAAAATTTAAGATTGAACAAATTTCAAGTTGCCCAAAACATATTGTGTTCATTTATTTTTTTTTTTTTTGCAGATGTCATAGGTTGCGCAGTAGCAAAATAACCGCAAACCCTCTGCCAGACTCAGGATTCTATATTCTCCAAATAATAAAATATTAGTTTTTTGTTATTTTAACTTGCCCAAAATACCTTCCCTAAATTGGTCGTCAGCTCTTGGCCTATAGGGATTGGTGACCGTTGAGTAATAACCTGAATTTCGTCACATTCTGTAGATAACCATAAATAGTTTTTTATTATTGTGTTTATCATATTACAATATATGCTTGACTTTTGCCAAGACTTATATAATTGGATTTGTTTAAATCAAAGTTATTTGAACACGTTAATAAAATTTAACTCTCACTAACCAGCGCATTATCTACAATAATCGATCTCCAAGGAATCCGAGGATTAAAGTTTGCACCGAAAAACCTTTTTTATTTATTCGAAGTTACTCAAAAATTTTACTCTACAAAATTAGCTTTAAAGAAATTTTAATTCCCTAGTTCCTAACAGATGTTTACAGGGTTTGTTTAAGCACTAATATTAATTATTTGTGTCTCTACTATTGTAATTGATCATCAAGCAAATAGCTGTTGTTGTCTCTTTTAAATACAACGTACGTGGAAGCAATGGATTTGTTATTAAAACAATTTATCAACAGTATCAGATGTGAATAATCAGATCAATAATTTGTCAAATACGTGACTCTTTATAATTGTTAATGTTTGTATTAGGTACAACACGTAATGCGCAAAATTATTATTCAGGTTATGACATGGAGTTGTAATAGATGTTACAAATTCAGTGAGACTTTCTACTCATAAAACACTAATATAAAAATTGAAGTTACAAATTTTGAAATTGACTAATAATGGTAATTGGCCTCTGTAAAACAGACTAAATGCCATTTACAGAGGTGATATAGGTGGCAGTAGCTGATTACTGTATTAAAACTGAAGATCGTACATCTCTGTAAAATGTAATCGAATCTTTTTACTTACAAGGAGGCCGTAACGTCTGCTCAAATCAAGTGTCACAAAATCAGATTAATGTCAGTTACGCGGATTGAAGCCGCAACAATGCTATACAATAGGATGTAGGGGATATGTTCTTGGTTGAACTCGACAAAAGTGAGATTAAAAATAATAGTATCAAATGATACTTTGCCACAGATGAAATAAAGATATTGAAACTTGTATAATATTATAAATAATTATTAACAACTTTTTCTTGTTATTCTATGACAATTAATTTGTGTTTTATCTTGTATAGTATTTTTGAAACATAAGTATGCAACGACTTACCGAAGTCCTTGCCTTGAGCTAGACTAGTTGCGCGCATGCGCGTATGAACCGACCTTGTACTTGACATTGACCTATAAACCAGTCGAGTACGGAGTCCCGACGTATCAACTACACGCAAGCTGCAGGTCAACAGCGTCCGTCGGCGACGAAGTTCTAGGCTCACTCTAATGTTTCTTATTATGCCATAAGCAAACTAAATTAATTTATAATTATAATCGGTAATCGCGTATCGTCGTATTATAACAAATCGCGCACTCGTAATGAATATTTAGCGGTAATAAGTTTGGTTCGGTTACAAGCCTATCGTGTACATATGGTGACTAGTGTTTAGATTAAGTTAAAGTGTAATAATTAGATTTATATATAATTAATTAAGCGCTTGTTAAAAGCTGGCAGAATCGGATTTGGTGAGTACGGCTAAAGGCAATCGGGTAAATTAGGGTTGATAATTAATTAATACCTCTGGGTTTGTGGGTAACGTCCATTTTGCATCGACAGTTACAGTCACGCCTTCCAAAACTTACGAAGTCGATGCAAATACACGCTGATCAGGGATTCCCGAATAACATCAAAGGGAGAACTGGTACAAGTAGCAGAATCAGAAATAGATTAAACCCTATAATGTGCCACTATAATGACAAAAACTTTATAAAAAGAAACACTATAACAATTTTTAACTTCCCGCTAAGAAAATTGAAAATTTTCTAAAATCGGGAAGTTATTGGTTTCACACCGTTTTTCGAAAATCGAGTATTCATCAGATCTCGACGTTTTGAGGTCCTAGGAATCTTTCCTGACCACTCCTGAGAGGGTGTCACCCTGTCTCTGTCTGTATGTATGTGTGTGTCTGTGTGTGTGTATGTGTGTAAGTATGTGACCCGCTTATATTTTTTGAACGGCCTAACCGATTGGATCCTACCAAACGGCGCTCTAAAGAGTTCCATCAAACTTAGATTTACTGAAAATTTCAACTAATTCGGACCGGTAGGTTCTGAGAAATTTCGAAAAACTAAGAAATAAAATTTTTCAAATCAGGTTTTTTTGGAATAACATTTAAACGGCTTCACTGATCAATTCCAAAATCTAATCAGCTTTTAACCTTGAAACGCGACGTCGATCGCTACCAGTCCGGTCAAAATCAGTTAATTCATTCGTGAGATATCGTGAACGAAAGAAAATAAAAAAAAGTGTTTTTCCTCAATTTCTCCGAAATTTTTCATCAGAAAAATGTTTGTTGTCGATTCTTTCAATGGACTCAAAAAACTGCATCGATTGCCGCAAATCGTATAAAAATCGGTCGGTTCATTCGCGAGATATCGTGAACGAAAGAAAATAAAAAAGTGTTTTTCCTCAATTTCTCCAAAACTTTTCATATGAAAATTTTTTGTTGTTGATTCTTTCAATTGACTTACAAAACTGCATCGATTGCCGCAAATCGCATAAAAATCGGTTGATTCATTCAAAAGTTATGGCAGTTCAAAATTTACAAAAATTGTGTTTGTTGTAATTAAACTTAGCGGGAAGTTACATGGATGGCCTTTAGGGTCAACCGTTTTCCAAATTTTTTTTAAAGAGTTATGTTTTAAATATAAATATATTAAGTAACTATACCTTTAATTTTGTAAATCACTAACTACAAACTACTCTGGTTCTTTGTGATTTTTTAATGTACATAAACAATATTCTATTCCAATGTGCAGTGCCATGTTTTATGTTGTAATTTGTGTGTCTGTATGTGTGTTCGTACTTTTTCATTTTTGATTGACGTGTTCACATGTTAGTTATTTCAACATCTGAAGATGAGAACCTGTTCTCGAAACGCGTAGTGTAAAACTACAAAATAAGTTGCATGCTGGAAATCCAGGCATATGTTTGTATAGGTATAATACATTTAGTTTTATTACGTAAATGATAACTGTTGGGTCTGAACTAAAGACAGTTGTAATCAAAAGTAACCTGATATGGTCAAATTATAAATGTACTCTTTAATCTTTTAAATAACTAAATGTCAAATATCAAATAAACACTAAGTATTTCACGTAGTATAACAGCTTCTTAGTTAAACTTAAATTCCATGATTTCCGAATTGTCTGCCACTTTGACTTGATGGTAATTCCAGTAAGACCGTACAAATATTTTCTAATTTTCTCAAATTTTTCTTTCACACGTCTATATTTACTTTTATATTATAATCTATTATCTATTAGAATATTATAAAGAGGTAAAATTTATTTGTTTGTTTGTTTGTAATTAGGGGATAATCTCTGGAACTGCTGAACCAATTGAAAAAATAGTTTTACTAATAAAAATCTACACTATTCCTGAGCAACAATAGCTACAATTCGTTTTGATAAAAACATTTTTATTCCAATATTTTTAAATTTAGTCGAAAAAATCTTAGGTTACGCCTAGACTGACGAACTAACCTGGTATTTACATGTATTACTTTAGCAACCAATTGAATAAAATAACAGAAAAAACGGCTGTTTGCTCCAAATTTTTATTAACAGCTCATTTCAAACTTTGAAGCAGTTACTTGTATTTCTAAATTTTAGGTTATGTTTTTATTAAAGTGTAGACCTGAGCCTAGCTGGTTCTTTCAACCTTTATTATAACTGCTGTTATAAAATATAAAAAAATACTGTAATTTGATTTGAACATTTAACATTATTTACCATCTTAGCATTGGGGTTATTATTAATCATACACCTTTATTATGAAGAAAATATAACATGATTATGAGTATAGAAGGTTTTAATGGGGTTGGCGTGCGGAGCACGAAGGGTTTTCCCCTAGTTAAGTATAAACCTCTATCAATGATAGATCTTTCAAAATGAGTTCAGTAACATCAGCATGGATACAGTTGTCTATAGTTCAAAATACCACTATAGAAACAAGAGAAAGTCCATATGAATCCCTCATGAGAAATATAAAATATGGTATCTGTACTAGAAAATTACCCAAAATAATTCATCAATAAAATTTACTTTTATATAAATAATTTGCATGGAAAAATTAATTGTATTTCCTACCAACACATGTCTAACATTTTGGTTCTAGTTTAACATTATTTCACCTACCTTTATTTGAAATGCGGTTCTAAACGTTAACGACAGAGAACCTTATTGAACAGCCAACTGAAAAAATAAAAACATAATGGATATCATTATAAATGCCATCTAAATGTATAATTTAAAAAGAAGTTAATTAATGCAATGATGTACATGTAAAAAATATATAGAAATGATGTTGATAACGAAGTTCTGCACGTGTTTAAATTGTGAGATTTAACAAGACTGAGAAATCACGATTCCCATCTCTTGACAGCTCTTAACAAGTTCAGTCTTTAACCCTTACAATCACAACATTTACGTTTTACAAAACTGGTTCTTTGCGAGTAACTACTAAAAACAGACAATACAGGTAAGGCGTGAACATCACATTAGGTTAGCGAGTTCGTTAAACACTAAGTTAGTTTATATTAATTGCATCTGTGTATTTCATATAATAGAGACTGCTGAATAATTATAGTATTATCATTAAAGCCACAACCTTGTACTAGATAGGACGTAGGGGAGACCGAGGCAACATGACAAGTGGGGCAAGATGACTAATATCGTGTTCTGAAAAATTGGTCATAGGTAGAAGCACCCACCTTACGTAGCATGGCGGTTCACCTCACGGTAGGAATATAAAGGCCTTTTATACTATGTAAAACACTCCAAGAAGAAAAAGTGTTTTTGTCTATGACTGATAAAATTTTTGTCGCTCAGGAAATAAGCTTTTAGTCAAACAAAGGTAAGTCAAAGCAAATAACGTTTAAATATCAATTTGAAGGAAGTTTCATATCCTACAATTTATATGGTATTAGGCCTACATTTTTAATTGCTTAGCTTTTTTAGTTTACACAACCTAAACTATTTGATAGTGTAACTCGGGGCAAGATGACGGGGGCCAATTTATAATGAAGAAGGTCCTTCAATTTCCAAATACTTGGAGATAAAATGCCTAGGTGATGAACTTTACAAAAACCTACCCACAGAAGACTGGGTTCAAGGACGCAGTTTCCATAAAATTGTAAAAAGTACATTCGTATTGTTAAATTGTAAATTTAAAATAATATTTGTATAAATAGTCGGCGGGATAAGCTGCAAATATATTGGCGGTGGTTTTCTGATCAGACTCTGTAAGCTATACGGCTAATGTATGTGTCCAAACCAATGTTTGTATGTTTTTTGGTCAGGTTAGAGAATTAATTAATTGTTTGGAATTTATTTTTAGATTGGCGTGCAACTACTTCGACAAATGAAAAGTTATAAAATATAACGTTAGTTCTCGGGATAAAATAGTATTGAAATATAAACATGGTCTCCCATAAGTAAACAGCCAAACTTTGAGAAATGGTTTTATGGGTCAAAATAAGAACACGTTCATATAAACATAGGCCCCAAAACGCTTCCTTCTCCAGTTATAAGCCATTTTGTTTTTTGTACAGAATAATTCATATCTAGAGAACGGTTGGACCTATTGAGTTCAAACTTGGAATGAACTTTAACCTAATAATGATATCTCAAGAAAATAAGCCATTAAATCCAATGATGCGTTTCCAAATGGATGCTGTTTGAAAATTTTAAGCCTAAATTACTCAAAAACCTTAAAAGAAGGTGTCAAGACACCCTTTTGTAGCCCTTTTGATTCCCCATCGGATGGTTTAACTGTCAAAACAATCGGAAATGAAGAAATACTAAATTATTTGTTATAATTGGTTTGTTCAACCCGGCATCCTATATCGACACAGTAAATACTTCAATATTGTATGAACATTTGCAGTCATTTATTTAAGTTCAAAAATCCATGTATACAATCACAGTTAAAATATTCATATTTTAATAAGCTATTTCAATTTTTGAGGATGACACTTGCTGAGGAAGTGTGTAAGCGGAAAATTAAAAATGATGATAAATGACGAAGATGAAATAAGAGGAACCTGTACCTCCACTTGGTAGTTTCAACCTAATGACACTCGTACATCTGGTGAAGAAAACACAAAGAAGTTGCTCAGAAGCCCCTCGGTAGTTATAAGAATAATATCACCACACACATTTACACTAACAACAATCAAATGGCCTCAATATTAAATCCATTTTAAATACACTATTCTGTTAATTGAGATTTTACGAGTTCAATTTCAAACATTTTATGATTTATTTTTCTTTAGTTGTTTGGGGTTGGTAAAGGCAATTAAGGTAGTTTCGCCAAACAAAAGCTTATAAATGTTTTGAACTATTAATTATAAATTTCTACTAATTATGTTGTTTATGAATAAATTACGGAGAAGCCTGAGTAATATATTGTGCAAACCTTCCTTATAGAAGGCTAGTTTCAGAACTAAAATGTGCAGGACGTGTTTAACTAATAAACTATCCCTAGTACGGATAATTCGATCACGAGACCTCTGACGTCAATTGAGCGAATTTCCAAAATTAAGTTTATATGTTTTAGGGTTTTACCTTCTATTTGAGTAGCTGCCTAAGTGTACAAAATACAGGATGACCCAAGGATACGGGCAATTTTGAACGTTACAGTTGGCAGTAGAGGCAATTGTTGCAAACCGACGAGCAATTGTTGTGAACGCTTTGCCATTTAGTAAGCATGGATCATTGGAGTGGTTCAGAACGTGCTGTCAGAGCGTTTTACAAAAATGGTTATAGTGCGACTGCCGCGCAAAGGATATCCTGTCAGCATTACCAGCTTGGACGTCATGGACGTGTCCTATCTGCGCACGCGATTACAATTTGGGTGCTTAATTTTGAAGAGGTTCTGCCATGAAAAGGAAACCTGCAAATGGCGTTCCAACGATACGTACCCCAGAGAGTATTGTAGCTGTTCGAGTTGCCAACGAGCCGCTTCGTTCGAAAGCATGCACCTTCGCTGGGGATCAAGCGACGAACCTTACAATGAATACTTCGAATGACTTCCTAGAAGTTGCAGATTGTGCAAACATTACATGAACGAGACCCTGTGTCGCTTATAGTAAACAGGTATTTGCTAAAATCAACGAGGACGCCAATTTCCTTAGTAACACGTGGATATCAGACGAAGCCCATTTTCACCTCATAGGATTCGTGAACAAACAGAATTTCAGTTAAGCCGCAGTCACACTAGGCCACCAGCAAGCAGCGCAGGAGAAAGGGTTCACATTTGAATGTGCAAGGCTAGTTAGTAGCGGCTAGTAAAGTGACTGTTGTTATGAAAATGAATACGAAACTGATTAATGTTTATATGAGACCGTGATTTTCGTTATTTTTATCCCGGTATTATATAAGTCAAATATTATCTTTAATTTTAAAAACATACATGGGATTTACAAAAACATTTTTTTAAACTGCATTTTAGGTAGGCCTATTTTAGGATTGAAATCTTTAAGCATAGTTGCACAGTAATATAATAAATCTTAAATAACAAAAATTGTAGGCCTACTTACAATTTCGTTTCGTTTCTGAGTTTAGATTTTTTAGCCGTTAATAATAACTACTCATTTTGTGAATGTTATTTTAATAAACGTGACAATAATAACCAATATAATTGTTTTGTCTTTTGCTGGATTTTTATCTTAGAAGTGGACTGTATAATTATAAGACGTATTACCGTAATAATATGTATTACAGGAACTTACCAAGTTGTGTTTCTTTGGCCTTGTAGATTGTCTTACCTCCACTGTGCACAGGGAGCCTGATTTCTTGAGATTACGTGATTGTCGTATCGTCGTTTTAGTAATTAAGTTTAGAGTCGTAAAATTATAATTGAGCACTGCTTGACTCGTTAAGAAGTATATTAAAAATAGATTGAATAGCATTCGAATGTTAAAGAACATACGAAGTAGATGTAGATCGACGACCGTCCAGTCTTGACATTGTAGTAGTTCGAATAGGAAAGAACAGTGTAGATCGCTCACAGAACGGTCTTGACATGTACGATGCTAATGATGCAATGCGCATAGCTTAGATCTGATCGTAGATAAATAGGTATCGATCGATTAATCAATAATGCGGTGATATGATACTAAACATACCGGCCGGCAAAAACACTTGTGTTTTTTGTAAATTAAGAAGAAAACTAGAGTTGAACGGTTATCTATTACTGGCTTGTAACATAACAAAAAACCTTGAGCTGGCAAAATAAAGTAAAATTGACCTTCAAATTTAATAATAAAATAAAATTGACCTTCAAATTGATTGATAAAATAAAATTGACCTTGAACGTAAATAATCAAATAAACTGTTAATTACTAACCCATCCTAGAGTAGTTGAAAATTGACACATTAGGTTCTTTACTAATAAGGCAATTAGACAATGAAAAGAAAGCAATTCACCATAACCCCGTAGTTATAGCGAAGCCTGGCACCACCCCGTAGTAAGTGACAGGAAAAACGGTTGAAAGCAGTGAGTCCCCACAGGGCAGAAAGAAGGATGGGCTAGAACAACATATTAAAATTGTGGTAGTAGACATAGTTTGGCGACGGGTCTTGTCAATACCCCTTGAGTGGTCAGTGCACGTGTAATACCGTCAGGTCCGGGTAAAACCTCTTCTATTCTACCCAAAGGCCATTTAAGTTAAGGTAAATTATTGTCTGAAAGTATAACTAATTCACCAATCTGTACATTTCCGGGATATGTCGTCCGCTTAGTTCGTTGTTGTAAGGTGTTCAAATAGTCTTGGCTCCAGCGTTGCCAGAAACTAAACGCCAATTGTTGTACAAGACGCCATCGAGATCGGAGAGACAAATGGTTTGAAGTGATGTCTACGCCTGGGTAGGAAGTCAAAGCATCGCATGTTATAAAATGGCCTGCAGTGAGAATATCAGTTTCGCCAGGATCATAATTCATTTTAATCTTTTCAACTTAAAGTTACTATGTCTAATTTGAGTCGGGAAACAACACTGCAACTAATTTAGAAAATTAGGCCTTCTAATATATGGGATGTTAAATCCAATGTAAAAATAATTCGACCACGCACCTGAATCGCTGACGTGAGTTGAGCAAATTTCCAAAATTAAGTTTATAGGCCTATGTTTTAGGGTTTCAATCAACAATTTGCGAAATAGGTCTAATCACAACGGTGCTGAATAGCTGCAAAATGGTTCGCACGCCATTCCGCATATAAAGCCTCGGCTACGATACGAGCGGTGAGCGGCGAGCGTTACTAGCAAATTGCCTGAGCGGCGGACGTGGCTACGATACAAGCGGCAACATTAACACAGTCAACGAGATGACGTCACTCGAGGAGCTAGTGCTGACGGAAATACTTAGTGAGAGACCAGTATTTATAGGAAAATCACAATATAGGATTACTATATCTTTAACCGTACAATTAAGTGATATTTACTTTTGTCCAGAAATTCAGGTGTAATCCTGGTAGAGAGTATTTTAAAAATATATACTTTCTGTGAAAATAACAATGTTAAACAATCCCACAACAGAAAGTTTAAATCCTTTATGAGGTTTAAAAAATAAATAACAGAATGCCAAATTCCAAAATTATAACCGCAAAATTTAGAATCTTTTTTGTTTACCGTCGGATTTTCTTGAAATTTGGACTTTAACATAAATTCAGGTATAACCCGGGGAGGGAGTAATTTTAAAATATATGCTTCCTGTGAAAATAACAATGGTAAGTAGTCCCACAACAGAAAGTTTTAATCCATTGGTGTTGTTTAATCCATAATTCATGGTGTTTAAAGAATAAATAAACCCTTGAACCGAATACAAAATTCCGAATGTATACGCACAAAAATTAGCATCTTTTTTGTTTACCGTCGGATTTTCTTGAAATTTTGTATATAAGTGTTAGTATGCCATGAACGTGTACGTATCAAAAATACTTAATTTTGCCTTTTTAACCAATGTCATATGTTTGTTGAAAGTAAAGAAACCCATGAGCGTCGGGCGGCAGTCGAAAAATTATCGAACTGATTTGATCCTGAGCGGCGAGCGTTATGCCAACGCACATCCGCCGCTTGCATCGTAGCCAGCCAACCGTGTTTAACAAGGAAACTCCATCAGTTAGATAATTTTCGTGCGCCGCTTGTACCTGCTACTGCCGCCCGCCGCCCACCGCTCACCGCTCACCGTTCGTATCGTAGCCGAGGCTTTACTGTTTTCCTGGCTACGGCCTTGATAAGTCCAAACAGACGACGGTGATGATTGTAAGGAGGAATTTCATTGTAAATACACCGAAGCAAGTTAAGTATCATTACTTTTAATTAAAAACATAACATTTGCTAATGAAACAACATTAATTTAATGAGGTTGACCTTTCAAGTGTAATATCCTCAAATAAATAACACACAGTACTTGATAATATTTGCTTCTAAAATTACTTGATGTTATTTGCTTTTAAAATTAGGTTGAAGACATTTATTTTCTCTTAGACGTGGGGAACGTGGACAGTAAACAAATATGTAGAGACTATCTGCATCCCCTTAGTACTCAGAAGAGGGCAGCTGGCCAAGAGCCATCATAAGTTCATTACCTTTAAATGTACACATTTATTTGTCTTCATTGGAATTTGTTAGTTCTAAGTCTTCATTTTGTATTTATATAATAGTTTAATGGACAGATTTGTGAATAAGTAAATATGTACACATTTGCATCAGTAAATTTTTATAAAATAGAACAAAATCTATAATTATTTGGCACAATACAGAACAGACTCCCGCATATTCAGGGTGCGTGAAAAGTCTGAGAACGGATTAATATTTCGTAGGCTATACAAAGAAATTTTAAGGAAAATGTGATTCAGGAACTTACTCTATGTAAAAATACTATTTTATAAAGTCGTAATAAATTTGATCCGCCATTTCGAATGAATCTTTTTTTATAGGAAAGTGGTCATGTGATACATCATTTCAATGTAGAATTTTAAGACAAAATCAAAGGTGAAACCCTCTCATCCATATCTCAAACCGTTCTGAAGATATTTACATTGAATCATATCAATTAATGTAAAAATGACATAAAGTACATTAAACTTCTTACCGACCAAAATTGAATGTTGAATAACATTAAACATTATCAAACAAAAAAATTATAAGGTATTAATTGTAATGTACATACATTTTAACAATAATGGAAAAACTAATTAAACTGTGTGCTTAAGACCACACAGTAGAAGTGTAAACCTCTATGGCGATATTCTGATTAATGTAAAATATACTTTGGAAATTATTTTGTGTTATTTTAAGCTGGACATCTGAATCAACTGTTTATCTGTAATTTTATACAATTGGTTGGTATGGTAATAAACTCAAACACATTCAAGAAACACGTGTTGGTCCGTCAGTCTAGGACTACCTAATTTTTTTAAAGATTATACATTCGAATCAACTGTTTATCCGTAATTTTATTAAATTTAATTTTGCTAACATTAACGCGTTAAATCTATGACGTAGGACAATCTGTTACACTTATATACCCAACTTAAATATACTAAATTACCAACGAGTTTGTGGCCTAACCGGCTAAGGCGTAAGTCTATGGGGATGGACTTTGGGTTCGAATCTCGGCAAGACCAAAACTTTTTCAAACTGATGGAATAGAGCGTTTCAGAAAATGGTTGACGTTAAAATCCGATTCACCGCCAGAAAACATAGCACCCAGGTGCGCCTATAGAAATTTACACTTCAATAATATAAATATCAAAGAGAATTGCAATAAATATGATATGATATGATTTTTTTAAATGGTGAATTTCTTTTTCCGGGCTTTGAATCAAGTTAATTCATAAATACCATATTTCATAAAAACATATTTCTATATGGGAAGGTTTGCTTCTGACAAAGTAATAGTAAACAATTACATATTGCTGTTTCGTGATTGAGTATCAACATAAATCTATATTTCTTAAACTGTACGTGCTAATCATATAAACGGCTGAGAAGCCAAAGGGTACAAGTGACATTTTTTTAATAATGGAGTTAAGTGCAGAAACTGGCTCTTCAACACTTTAAAATGTTTGTAGCCAAGGAAAATAACTGTAAGTCTATCATGTGCTGAGATCTAGTGGCGAAAAAAATATGATCATGGTTTTACCTAAATTTGATTATAACACTTTAACTTTAAACTGAATTTTCTCAATACACTTATACACCTTGGCTTTTCAACCCTACATATATTCTACGTTTTTCCTACATTATAAAATTGAAGTGAATGTTTTTCTATAAATATTTATCTACATAAAATCTTTCGCTAAATCAATAATTTGGGGTTATCGATAAATGATCAAAGTTTTTATTAGATTTCAGTTGCATACAGAAACCAGATGTGTCTGTGGAAATTTTTGTAGACCACTTTAACAAGATATATGTTAAGATATTATTTGTATGACAGAGTCAGGGTAACACTAAAATCTATTTCGTACACGTTTAAATTCACTACCGTTTTTCCTATAGCCAGGACTTCGATTAACTTGTACTTCATTATAATTCAAATTTCAGATTTCGATATATCCTGAAAAAAGTTTCAACACATTTTATTTCAAAGAACAGACTGTTTTCCAATGCAGAGCGGAAAGTAGTTAGGCACTAAAATACTATGCATACGTCTTGAAAGTAGAAAGCAAGAAGTTTTTTTTCCAGTGGCATAATTAATTTTATACGAAATAATGTAATGATATAGCTAATAATTTTAGATGAAAAACTATTGATTTAACTAGTACAGATTATAGTTGAAACTATACTGGTACTGGTGAACCACCCTTCCTCTAGCAATATTTGATTTATTATTCTTAAAGAATGTCAAATTATTTAGATTTTTATACGGATTTTTAAAAGGATTAAACCGAATAAGTAGTTGGACTGAGGTCAATATAAAAACAATTTTATCAACCTAGAACTGGGCAGTTTTTTAACAGATTGTTATTTTAATTGTTTAAGAAATTATCTTTAGACTGGTAGAGAAGAAAAGTTAGGCTCTACGTTTTCTTAAATAGTGCAAAACTAGCAAATTGGTAATTTATTGTGGCGAAACGAAATCACCAATCACACAACACATTAAACTTAAATTATTTGTTTAGTAAATTATTACTGTATTCCACAAACGCAGATTAAAACATTGTAGGAGAATTTCATATGATATTTCTGACAGGATAGCCGTCCAAACATTTAGCATTGCTTAATTTTAACTCAAACTATGCAGTAATAGTTGATATTAATTTGTTTGAATTGTTCTAGATTTAAGGAATGTGTATTGTTTTTTATAATATGGAGTTTTAAAAGACAAATAGTTTTGTTATTTGTGCATTTCATTTAAGGTAGTTGTATTTGTTTCGTTATTACGAGGTGATTTTTTAAATTTTAATCAAATATATATCTAGGGACGCAGGACCGTCCCTCCCGCCCGCCAAGAAAATCGAGAACGAAATGAATGAAATCCCGCCAAAGGAGCATGTTCAGTGTTTCACGCTTCGGTCTTGATGTGCACATAGAAACCTGTGTAAAATAGTTAATTAATTCTTGTTTATGTATCTAAGTTTAATATTCTATCTACAAAATGTTTAAAGTTTTACATGTAACTATTTTACTATTTTACATGTAACAATTGTAAAATCCACTGTTTTAAACGAATATTAACCTCAACCATTAATATTTCTGATAATTTAATAACGCTATATTAACTACACAAAAGAACGTTTTGAGTAGTCTTGTAAAACGATGATGTTATAATAATAAATCTTCCACAGTCACAAAATAAACGTATAAACTTAGCGCAGTTGGCGTATCAGCAAGAATGTAAAATACATGTAAAGTCTATCAAAACATGTACTTAGCCTACACGACAACTTTTTAACAAGCATCAACTCTTTAATTTTTGTTTCGTTCTCTTTTGTACTCTCTCAAAAATATACAGTGCTACAAGGAGTGTACTGACATAAATAGTGTCATAATAAGACATTATTGTACAATAGAACGCCATTTCAAATACGAAGGGGCTACTCGCTTGGCTCTAACTATATTGAGAGGGTACAAACATATATCTCATACATATAAGGATGCATTTAAACATAAATTTTATTTGGAAGATCTACTACTTTACATTTGATTCTGCACTGTGTGAAGCTACTATTAACCTTAATATGGTGCAGTAATCTACCAACACATGCCTACTAAAACTCTCCCCTGAAGCCTCCGGTCTCCCAAGACCACTCTTCTCACCCTTTGGGCAAAACAACAAAGGGTTTTGTCCATACCTAGGGAAAGCCCTGATCAGTAGTACAGCTTATCCATCGCATTCTGTATTATAACCCCAAAGATAATAGTCTCGACGATCACGGTGCCATACACAACAGGACAACGGCGTGGAGGCTCCACGAGTACATGTCATACCATTGAGCTGGAACAACCATACCTGTCACCAGAGAGGACGATCGTTGCAACGGACGTTGCGGCGTTGAGGACCCTTAACAAAGCACAGCTAGCAGATTGTCCACCATGGGGGTGAATTTCCTACCACGGCAGCGGATAGCGGGATCGATATCTGAGGGATGCGCAGCGCAGATCTCAAAGGTGGGGACTTGTACAGTATAGCACGGAGTTGTACGTTCCACTGAATTTCCGGGCAAGAGCCAACCCATGATCACAGAGATCGGAGACCGGTTCAGACTTGTATACCATAACCCCTTCAACATCCCACGTCCACTACAAAATCCATTGCTTAACCTCGTACCAAGTTATCCCAGGTACCGTAGTGTCCTTACCCTGGCATTGTTCTCTGAGGATCAGGACATCATGATCAACGAGCAGTTTACGTGCGACAGGACGACGACCATGAGACCCGCGGAGTACCATTTCCTGGACCACATCCTTACATCCTTGGAATTGAAGCCCTTCAGGAACGACCCAGGTTCGTCCACCATCCCACATCCTTGACTGTACCGTACCTACCCCAGCACTGTTTTTCCACGATCACATTGAGGCGGATACTTTCGATCCTGCCACCCTTCCAAAGGCATCGTCACACGTCATAGACACTACTTCGTTAGAACTTTTAGTGTGAGGAGTTTGGACAGCTGTGCTAACTTTAATTATCTTTTACTTAGGGACAAGATTACATGCATTTAATAGGGTAGTAGCGATGAGGGCACCTCCCGGGGATTTTCCCCACGTTTAGCGAATGTCGGGGCGACATTTTTCCGGAGAGGGTATATATTCTCTATAACAAAAATACAGAATAGATAAAAGACGGAAAATATTAGTTAGTTGTACAATATTAAGTACTGTATACCAACATGTGATTACACTACACAAAAGTTAACACTATGCTAGTCACAAACTAAACTATCTGGGGTGATTTCACGTTCCAACTATTTTTTCGTTGCTTCTCAGAGATCCACTACGCTATAAATGTCCACCAAACACAGCGTTTTATATATTTTAAACTTATTGTAAAGTACGAATCCAACAGAAAACAGGCAAAGGTAACCTAAACAAGTGCGTGGAAAGTTACCAACCTTCACGCACAACGTGCTCTCTGAAATACTTCACTCTCACACTAATGTTTGCATACTTTTTTCGCGTAACATTCATAAGCGATCAGAATTGAGCGCTATTAAGGGTGTGCGATACCACTCGAGTAAAAGCATCGAATCCAGTGAGCGGAGCGTAACCTCGAGAAGGCTGGAATATAGTATTACATTGGTAAAGCGCTCGTGTGCGACTAGAATAACGCTTGTATACACTTTTGTTTTAACCAATGTCGGGCTTATTTTTAGTTTCCGCAATTTGAGAAAGACATTTAAATTTGCAGAAAGCTCCAATGTACAGTTAGTAAGTTAAGAAAATTCGCCCCGATGTTTTACTGCTATCAAGTGACTCGAATGAAAATCATGTTTAACGTCATTTTTATAAGTAACTAGCTGACCCGTATGGCGTTGCCCGTGGTGGTTGGTATTTTCAGTCTATTTACGTAATTGTATTCTTTTTAAGTGTTCAGTCAGTGAGTGGTATATGGCTTTTATATATATATATATTTTAAAATAATAAAAGCACTATTGTCATAATAATAAAAGATCTGAAATTATGATTTTAGTAACGTTGATCCCTCCAAACCCCTCCTAAAATTTCGAAATATTTCATACCCTTTCTTAGTGAGCACCTATGGCCCTAGAGGAAGCTACATACCAAATTTCATTCCAATCCTTTCGGTAGTTTTGAAGAAATCGTGATTTAATAACTTTGGTCCAACCAAACCCACCCTAAAATTTCGAACTTTTTTAAACCCGTTCTTAGCGAGTGCCTATGGCCCTAGAGGAAGCTACATACCAAATTTTATTCCAATCTGTTCGGTAATTTTGGAAAAATCGTGATTTAGTAATTTTTACCACCCAAACCCCCTAACATTTCCAATTTTTTGAAACCCTTTTTTAGTAAACACTTACGGCCCTAGAGGAAGCTATATACCAAATTTCATTCCAATCCGTTCGGTAGTTTTGAAGAATCGTGATTTAATAACTTCAACACCCTATGGCCCTAGAGGAAGCTACATACCAAATTTCATTCCAATCAGTTCGGTAGTTTTGAAGAAATCGTTTTTTAATAACTTTGATCCCCCAAACCCCCCTCCCCCTAAACTTTAAATTTTTTTCAAACCCTTTCTTAGTGAGCACCTATGGCCCTAGAGGAAGCTACATACCAAATTTCATTTCAATCCGTTCTCTAGTTTTTGAGAAATCGTGATGAGTCAGTGAGTGAGTGAGTGAGTGAGTGGTATTTCGCTAATATATATATAGATACACTTTAATAAAATTGTATAATTTACAATTTGTGTCACCTACAATTTATAATTAAGATATTCATGGACGTTTTCCTACTAATCACAAAAGATTATATTCAATATTTAATTAAAGATAAGTTGTATTAAAGTGGACTGTAACGGATTGTTTCGTACTCTTAACCCTACAAGCGGCAGACAACACTTTTGTAACGTCTGATTGTATCGAATATTTCACCCACTAAAAATCATCCAATCTCAATAAAACAAAAGCGTTAGAAAGAAAATGTTTCAAACTTCAATTTTTGTATCTACAAATGTTTTATAAACGTACATTTACATATGTAATGATCGTTTTAAAACTGTAATTTTCTAAAAAGCTAATGTCGCGTGAAAAAAAAACACAAAGAAATTACTCAACTTTGTCACTTTTCTCTAAGGCTCAATACCGCTCGATAGAATTGTTTTGAAAATAATATAAAGATACCTTTGGATTTATCAAGATTTTAACTTTCTAAAACTGCCTTCCAATCAGTCGTCACTTTTATAGTTCCGAAAATATAAAGTTTTCTGCAAACCTTTGCAATTTGACAGTTTTCAACCAATGAGAAAACACATTTTTCAATCGAAATATGTATTACAATTCGATATATTTGTACAGAAATTTTTATATCGATTTGAAGACAAAACTTCAATATTTCGTTTCGTATAAAGTAAACCACATTCACTGTTCCGATTTTATTCGTACTGTGGGAAATACAGACATTTGTTGAATTCAATACGCAGAGCTCTCACAGTCCGCGACGCGTTGTCCAACTGTATAGGCCGGCAGGATATGTTTGGGACGCGTCCTTGAGAGTCTTAATTCGTTTGATCTAATTTTGTGGTTCAAGTAAAACTAAGTCAAATACTTTTATAAAATAATCATTTACAAGCATACAGTTAAATTTTTTGATTTATTTTCTACACCTTGTTATAATAACATTTCATTTTTGAGCAAAGCATATATTCCTAAATTACTATTCAAACTAGGCCTATTTTTCTTAGCAGTCTTGTAGTAGACATAAAAAAGGGTGTTTTCAAAATAAGAAATTTGAAATTAATATATTTGTGTACAGTTTTATTAAGAATTAAATTACAAAAAATGTTAACTACTTTTTATGTAGGAATAAATTTGAACTTTTTTCTTTCGTTACTGAACATCTTTTGTTTCTTGAGCTAATAACTTTGTAAATTTTACATCAATACATGTTTTACTGGCATATGTGAATTTTGTGCACCTTTCTCTACAAAAAAGCTATGGAACACTTTTGGATTGGAATATAACTACTATATTTGCACTCGTACCCGTCATTATTTCTGTTCCAAGTGTAGAGTTTATCTCTTTTCACCGCCCACTCTTGCACAGAAAATAATATGTTTCCAGTTATTATTACCGTAAACTTTTAGTACAGCTATAGCGGTTATTATTCCTAGCAACCTTCACAAGCAAAGCGAATGGATGGCATTAATCCTCAGTTGAGTTGCAGCTAGAGCGATAAAATTAGCTTTTACGAGCTAGGTTTGCAACTAAGTGATGTTTTAGTGCTAGGACTATTCTCAAGAGGTGTGACAAGATTGACGTGTCATCAGAATAATTGGGAAAAGTAAATAGTCGCAAATAGTTTGCTAAATTTACAAATATGTTGTCGGACTAAAAGTATTTTCAAAAGTAATTGACAGTTTTTGACCAAAAATTTAATAAAAAAATAAACTCAATAAATTATAACAAGAAATGAAAGATAGTATTACTAAATTCTTAGATTAGAATTCCATGTATTTTAAATGTTTTTTTTTTTTTTAATTAAGGGCACTCAAAATGGAAATTTTTTTAAATCGATTTTTAGTTTTTTATGACTTCTTATTCTCCTGTCCTTTCTCTTTCCGAAAATATACAACATGATATGGTTATAATTATCTTTATGTCCGAAAAAAATAAATAATGTATGCGATAATATGGAAATAAATGGCTTTAGAGGCCACATGAATTCGCTGTACTACAAACA
Organism: Philaenus spumarius; assembly: GCA_018207615.1. NCBI lineage: Eukaryota > Metazoa > Arthropoda > Insecta > Hemiptera > Aphrophoridae > Philaenus > Philaenus spumarius. The sequence goes on from JAGFPH010006010.1 coordinate 42,682, forward strand.
CTTGTATAGTGTTCATTATTGGTACAGTGAGTTATTTTAAAGAACTTTGGTGGAGAGGAAGCTGGAAGACATATGCTGCTGAAGAAGACCCAGACAACCCCACATACTGTCCAGAAGGCCATGAGCAAAAGGTAGGCTACTTATGAAACTTTGACTTTTACGTTTTGCTCGTTTCCCGAAAATCACGTTTTTGTCATTTATAATACACATATCTGAAAAACTATCCAATATATATTTACCAAATGTCTATAACACAATTATCTACTTCCTAACAAGGGATTCAATATTTCAACAAATAAAAACAGTTATATAATAATAATAATAATAATAAAAATTAAAAAAAAGTGTTTTTTTTTAAATCATAACTTTAAGGTATATTATTATTTTTTAACTTTCTTGTGTGCGAAACTAGAAAAAGGTAAAATTTAGAAAATAAAAAAAAATTATGAATCTATCTTAATTACAACTTAAGTTATCTGTATTATAGCTAACATTGTCGAAGATAGACATTCGGAGTGCCCTTAATTGTGATAGTTTGTAGTTAAACAAATTATTATTAAATATTGTATATTAAGAGCCATTACAATCCATTTATACAATTTTGATACGAAATTTATAAAAGATTAATTAACAACCGCTTATTTGAAAAGTGACATTTTTTTATGAGTGTTAACATTTTTTTTTGTTAGAACCAGTAGTGTTACATTTTACCAAAACAGTTAATACAATCTGTTAAAAATAATTTGAATAAATGAGTTTTATATAATGTAATTCAGTCATTTAAGTACCGCTAATTGCACGAAATGCTTAATTAGCTATATTATTTTTAAGTATATACAAAAATTATGTATTTGTCATAATGATTGTGTTTTTCGTAAAAAAACTGTTAAATTTGTTATACACGATAGTCCCTAAAACTTTACGACGAGACTGTTAGAATCACCATATTGTTGCAGGTTCAAGCCCAGTTATTGGCTTTTATAGTGAACTGACTAGTCCAGTCTTGGTTATTCTAACTGGCAAATGAAGATGTAACGCAAGAATTGACTTTATTTTCCAATTGTATACCTGCAATTGTACAGTGTGAGTCAAAAGTATGGGTGCACCCTGTTAAATTTTAAATGGATAAAGATAGAACAGGAATAATTTTTAATGAAACTCAGGACACCTTTCTATGAAATAAAAGTGAACTTTTTAGTCACTATTACAACTTTGCCCATTTCCCGAAATGGGATTGGGGGGGGGGAGAGGCAGCTCAAAATTTTTAAATGTAAAGACCCACTAAGCGACACTTTATTTTAAAGGTCTCGATTAAAGAAGAAGAACAGTGGAAAGCAGAGCTTTCTATCTCAACCCAGTACAAAATGACAGCTCATTGAAATTAAGTAAAACTTCATTGAGGCAAAACATGAACATCCACATTCATGTGGTAAATAACCCCAATAGTCAACCAGTTTTACAAACTCAAACCTGTTTTACAGTTATTACCTGCTGTAGGGTAGGCCTCCCTTATCTTATCAGTTTTGAGGAAGTCCAGTATCAGGTTCAGTTTCTGGTTGGAATCAACAAAGTTAAGACGTGTTTTTGTGATACTGTACGTTGAAATGAAGAGTTTAAGTAGTGAACAAGAGCGTATTTTGAACCTAATGAAGATGCGAGGCTACGGAGACCGGGTGAGATCTTACGATATAGTAAAGAATTTATTTAATGATACTTATCCTAATCGAAACCCAGTATCTAAGTCAGAAGTTCAAAAAACCATCCAACTTTTCCAGGAAACAGGCAGCGTTAAAGATTGCCCCAAACATGGAAGACCAAAACAGGCTACAAACGAAGCATTATCACTTGAAGTTTTATAGTCTGTTGTAGAAGATTCTCGTGCCTCTACAAGAAATGTTTCCCTAATGTTAGGTATATCTCAAACATCAGTTTGTAGAGTTTTACAAGGCTGTGGTTTTTTACATGGCTAAGTGAGGACGATGTTGACCTTCGATTAGAATTTTGTGAACTGATGATGAGGAACATTGATAACAATACAATTAGAATGAACAACATTTCTTTCTCAGACGAAGCAACTTTCATGTTACGGTAACATTAACAGACTCAATTGTCGTTATTGGGCTGATGTTAACCCTCATTTAATGAGAGAGCAACACACCCAGCACCCTGAAAAATTAAACATTTGGCTTTGCATTGAGAGGGATCAGTTTGTTAGGTCCTTTTTTATTGTTGGCAATCTAAATGTCGAGGTACACCAGGAAATGGTACAAAATCAGATTTATCCAGCTATCCCTGCAGCAACCAACAACTGTAATCAAGTTTGGTTCCAGCAGGATGGAGCACCTCCACACTACGGCCTGCATGTCCGCGAGTATTTAAACAATATTTTTCCCAATCGCTGTATAGGCAGAAGAAGTATCAAGTGGCTACCAAGATTGTCAGATCTATCTCCACTGGACTACTTTGTGTGGGGTTACATTAAAAACAACGTGTATAAAACGAAACCTCAGTGCATTAATGACCTTAAGGACAGAGTAGTAGGGTAAATTCAAAAATTCCCGCGTGAATCCTTACAGCGTATCGTTTCAAGTTTTTACGACAGGCTTGGACATTGTCAAACTGTCCTGGGGCAGCAGTTTGAACACCTGTTACAAAAAACACAGGTTAGTAAGTTTAATTGTTTAGTGAAATTGTAATTACTAGTGATATTTTAATACAAATTATTAATACATTATAAAAAGAAGTTTATTTTATTAGTTGTTGGTTGTTTCTGTTTCACAAATTCACTGTTTTCAACTAACGGTAAATTTCATAAGTATTAGAACCAGGTACTGCAAATTTCAATGATCTGCCATTTTGTACTGGGTTGAGATAGAAAGCTCCTACTTCCACTGTTCTTCTTCTTCTTTAATCAAGACCTTTAAAATGAGACGTCACTTGGGTTTTTACATTCAAAAATTTCGATGCCGCCAAAAATCCCATTTTTGGGAAATTTGAAAAGTTGTAGTAGTGACTAAAAAAACTCGCTTTTATTTCCTTGAAAGGTGTCCTGTCTTATTGTCTATATTTTGCATTTAAAATTTAACAGGGTGTATCCATACTTTTGATTCATACTGTATTTAAAAATAATTTAATAAATATATAAATCAATTGATATTCGTGACTAGCAATAATTTATTACATTTTTTTAAAGGCGAAAAACCTAAGCGGTTATCATCGCCTGGGTAATTAATTTTATTTAATTATTTAATTTATTACAATTTAAAGACGCATTTGTTTGTTTTTACTACTAAAAGAGGGGATTTTTATGCTCTTATCTTTAGTAATTATTGAGTGTATTATAATTATTAGAGTACAAAAATGTAATATTCCTGTGATTTTTACCTTTGTTTTACTATTTAACTCTATTAACATACAGTAATATTTTACTACCAATTATTTAAGACATCAAATTTCGAATTTACATTTAGTTAAAAAAATAAATGGTTATAAACGTTTTAGTACCATTATTTAATAAATGGTTATTAAATGGTTATACAATAAATGGTTTTTATAGATGCGACATGTTTCACTATTTCACTGAAAACATCTTCAGGATAACATTTAACACAAAACATTGTACATTAACAACACATATTCGACATAAAAATTGTTAAAATGTCATTATTTAAACAAGATAATGTACATATTATGTACATGTCTTACATAATAAAAGTTGTTTTTCAGTAACCATATGTTGTGCCAGCTGGTTCTACTACTTGACTGGATTGCAATCTAGTGCCTTATCTAGATTTGTTCATGTACTAGTTTCTACATGTTGTTGGAGCTTGAGATACCTGATTTAATAAATCATATATTATACAATTTGAATATTAAATTTGAGTTTGTCGTTTAATAAATTATTTGGGCTCTTTTTGGCTGAAGATGACGTCAGTAATTCGGTGAAACATGTTGCATTTCTAAAAAAAAAATAATGTACAAATCTTACAAAAAGAAATAGAGAAACGGAAGCTATACTGGGCCACATAGATTGGTCATGTTCAAAGACTTACCTTTAAAGTCAAAATTACCAAAAAGTAGAAATTTCTCAGCTGATCACTTACAATTCATAAGATACCTTGAGGTTAAGTCAATAAACCAAAGAACTAGATACAATTTAGGTTTATTAACCAAAATTAAATGAGAAAAAAAGATTTATACGCCCTTAATTTAATAAAAGAAAAATTAAATATACGCCCTTAAATTACAAAAAAAGAAAAGATCAGATTACAAAATACATATATAAATTTAAGTTGAATTTAAAATCCCTCCCCAAAATAAAAGTCAAAAACCCTTCCCTTTAGTAATGATTACAAAATTCATACAAAATTAATTAGACAAGATTACAAAAAATTGTAACATCTAGTACCATGGATTTGTTTAATAATTAATCTTTATGTCGTTGGCCAACTGTAAAGCTAAGTATAATTAAATAAATAAAAATTAAAAAAATTGTAAGACGTCTCTCTATAAAAAAAAGTATATATAATTTCCAAAATACAGAGCCCTTAGGGCTGAGGTCCGAAAAATGCTATAGCTGCTCCTCCCAATTTATTAAATATAAAAGACATATTTTAATAATTATTCATTTGTTACACAAAATACAAGTACACAGCCTATTCAAAGTTTCTCATAAAGTTCACTGCAGATTTTTTAGAAAATTATTGGTTTTTGGTTTATAGCTATATTAAAACAGAACACTGTCGCAGAAAAATATTTAATAAAGCTGCATGTTGGTGGTTGGCTTTAACAGCAGAACATATGTGGTTGTTGGAAATAGGTGTGGTCGTTGCAAATAATATCAGAACATGGTGTGATTCTTGTACCAGTGAATACTGCATTAAAACAAAATAACATCTTTTTAGAATCAAAGTAGGCTTTAAAACCAAGCATAGTGAAAAGCTTTTAAGTTAAAAGTTTGCCTTTATAAATTTCTTTGATACAAAGGTGATAAGCAGGTATCTTTGAAACAAAGATGTTAATTGTTACTACAAGACTTAACCAAAGTTAACTTGTCAAGTTACTTTAATTGTTGCTACATGTCTGTAGACCAAAAAATTTTCAAAAAATGTTTAAAATGTTCTTAGCTTATAAATCAAAATATCTCTGAGATATAATTATTTAAATTATAGTTCTTTTAAAGGTCCATGATTGTTATAGGTTACACTGCTTTAATTTTATACAGAATAATATAAACTGTTCAAGCTAGGCTTTAGTAAAAAAATAGGCTAGTTAGATGATATTTAAAATTTAGACTGTACTGGAAGTTTTCTTTAAAAAGGAAAATTGAATTACACAAGATTTAGTTATACATTAGAGTTTGAAATATTATTTACAATATTAAATGTAAATCTAAATTGATAAAACTTACAAAGGGAACATGTCATAACCAAAATGAAAAGCTAAAACATTTGACTTGGTGATATTGCTCTACATACCTGGTATTTAGAAGAAAAGGACTTAAAACAAAGGCATGTTAATTAGCCACGCACTGTCGTTAAACTCTCGACTAAATTATTTAAGAAAAAGTAACGACATAACTAGAATATTGCGGCGTCTAAGAGAGAGTTACTTCTGAGTAATGGCGACCTTTCTAGAAGCCTGCATGACAAAGTTAAATTCAACTCAAGTTACGAGATAAGAACAGCTGATCAGTTCACAGACACGGCCTTTACATTCTAACTGTTGGTTACTGTACGGAGTCGCCGCTTAGCGGTAGAAAGGGTAACTACGTGAAGAGGAGAGAGTCGGTAAGAACAGAACGTTGTAAAAATTTAAAGAAAGAAAGAATTTTAATGCCGCGGAGGTCTAAAAACGTCACAATAACAATGATTATTGAGACATAGAAGGTATTTATAAGCATTTATTTATAAATAAAGCTAAATTATAGGCTACATTGAATTATATTTATTTAAAATTATTTTAAAATAATTAAGTTACACAAATTATTACATTGTACTTGAAATTGAATACTCAAAAATTGCAAGAAGCAAAAGTAATTACTGTGAAAATATAAATCAGTGCATACAAATAAAACTCGTTAGACATGAAAATATCTTACTACAGTTTGTTCATTTGCATAAAAGTTAAAAAAAATACAAATCTTGTTCGTCCAATTACTCGCATAAAATGTATTGATATATGTTCGAAACCTACATTTTGTTGTTGGTCATTATCTCAAAGTTTGTTTGTATCAAACTCATAATAAACTAAAGTCAATTAAGGAAAATTGTAAGCCACTTGGTATTTAATTACAACTTAAGAACCTCTTGTGTTTAATTAACAAATAATTGTGTACATCTTGTGGAACACAAAGAATTGTTCAGGAGAATTTCATTAGAAAGAGGAAATTACTCATGCACAAATGGTATTTAAATTTATCAAATGACAATTCAGTTTTTTAAGCGAAATTCCTTAACGCGGGTTTTGATAGGAGTTAAAAAATAGAAAATGTAATGCTCATCGAAAAAAGGTTGCTAAAAAAGGTAACTAATTTGTTGCTATGACAATTTGGGCAATGACAAATATAAAATACGAGTAACGAAAAAGCGTTATCAAATTGGTTGCTATTGCAATGAATGTAAATAAATTCAAGAAACATGTGTTTTGGTTTATCGATTTAAATTAAGATACGATCGTTCCGTCAGGGTAGTTCAGGTATCATCGTCAAGCGCTAAAATACATTCAATAAACATAAAATATTGCTTCATCAGTCTAGGCCTAACCTAAAATTAATGCGTGTATATTTAATTTATTTTACCTGCCAACGGCAACATACAATAATAATTTTAGGTTAGGCCTAGAAAGTAATTTTAAGTCTGCTTGGGCCTAACCTAAAATTATTGTAGGGCTATTGTATGTTGCCGTTAAGACAGGTAAAATAAATTAAACATAAAAACAATAATTTTAGGGTAGTCCTAGACTGATGAACCAAGATTGTATGTTTATGGAATGTATTTAAAATGAATGGATATTTAACTGCGTTTATCATCTTAGCTTTGATGTTATAATTAATGCTACACCTTCATTATAATAACATTAAACGTACCGGTATGGAAACAGTAATTATTGGTATCAAAAATAAACTAATAATAAACTGCAATTGAAAGATTAAAATTATGTGTGTATGTTGATGTTAAGGCTGGTGAAAGAATTGAAGAAAATGCGTGATGAACTTCGTTCCTGACGGGGGTCTCACGACCGCATACATTTGCTTTTTATTGTTTCTAAGTGTTCCAACTGTACGAAGCCAAGTTAATAACTAACTTACAATAGATTTCGTAAATTAATAGATTAAGGCTGAAACCACACTGTGCCAAACAATAGGTCTGTTGAATAAAAAATAAGTAAAAGCTTTTAGCATTTAGTCTTAGCTTTAGCTTTCACTATTAAGTCGAAGCTTTTAGTCTTAGCACTTGGTTAAGGTGAGGTGAATAACCTTTAGCTAAGGCTAAGTAATCAATAGCTGAAAAATTTTAGCCAAAGCTTAAAATCTGTCATATGTTTTAAGTTATAGCTTTTGCTTATTTTTTATTCAACAGACACACAGTGATTGAATCAAACCGATACAAAATGTTTCTGTTTGACTGAAACATTCCCAACTCAAATTGAAACGAACAGTTCCCGGGCATGTATGTTCCCGGGTAGATATGTCTCTACCTTCTTAAAGTGTTAAAAGTGTATGATATCAAATAGTATATATTACCGTTATGACCGATGATGAGTTTTGGGTGTAACCGTATTACAAAAGAAGTTGTAATGATACTATTAAATCATTGTCATTTGAACTGCGACGTTATGAAGATAAGTTTTATAATTATATTCCGAATATTGATTTAATAAATAAATGCTGTTACCTAATGTCTTACAATATCCTATTTTACTGCCGTAGTACGACGGCCGTTTTGAATATAAGTAAAACACGTAATTTATCAAGTAACCTAGGCCTACTATTACATTTTTAATTACCAACATATTTAGTAAATTATTTCAATGAAATCGTAAAATTTACTACGGCTTTCTAGTATTACGGCCTAGAAAGTAATTTTAAGTCTAGGCCTAACCTAAAATTATTGTATATATGTTGCCGTTGACAGGTAAAATAAATTACACATACACTCAATAATTTTAGGTTAGGCCTAGACTGATGAACCAACATTTTATGTTTATTGAATGTATTTACAATGAATGGACATTTAACTGTGTTTACCATCTTAGCTTTGATGTTATAATTAATTCTACACCTTTATTATAATAACATTAAACGTATGGAAACAGTAAATATTTCTGTAAATAACAAACTAATAATAAACGGCAATTGAAAGATTAAAATTTAAGTTGAAACATTACTTTCGCCTTATAAAACAAATAATAAATAATAATTACGTATAAAAATTACTGTTAAATACAGGCTAGAATAGAAGAAGAAAGATTTTTACATCCCTTCAATAGTAAAATGTTTGCTTCAAACAGGGGTTCTTCAAACAACACCAGGCGTGACTGGGACCGACTGAGGCAAACAAAACGTTTGACCGTGCCAGTGTGAACGTGTTTTCTCTAATATTAGACCAGGAAAATTAGACAATAAATCCTAAATATTTTTCTACAGCACCGGTCGAAATGATGTTTTCGGCATTGTGTTCGAAGAAGTCTCAGGAAAAAAGTCTACATATGCTACCTTGTCTTCAGACAAAAAGTGCATTTTGGGCATGCATAAAGTGCATCATTTCCCTTAATTTATAAAAATTGTTTGAAATCATGAAAACTGATCAAAATTTGTATACAGTGGTTTTGGGGGTCGCAGATTCCGAATCTGGCCTTGAAAAATATGTCCGACCACCCTGGAACCCCCCATGGGGGCAGGGGTGAGGACTTCGGCCAAAAAATCAAAGGGCTTAGTAAATCACTCGAAAATGTACACTCGGGGGTTTTTGGAGTCGCAAATTGCAAATCTGCCTTCAAAAATATATCCGATCACCCTGGGACTCTTCATGGGGCCAGGGGGGGGGGGGCACTTCGGCAAAAAGTAACAAAGTGAAGCATTCTCACTGCAGTAGAATCAATCAGTGGGCCTTCAAATGTTTTAACGAAGTGGCCCCCCCCTACCCCCATGGGGGTCACAGGGTGGTCGGACATATTTTTCAAGTGCAGTTTCGGAATCTGCGACCCCCAAAACCCCAGTATGCAAATTTTGATAAGTTTTCATGAATTCAAACAGTTTTTATAAATTATGGGAAATGATGCACTTCTAGATGCACTTTATGCATGCCCAAAATGCACTTTTTGTCTGCCGACAAGGTAATATAGGTAGACTTTTTTCCTGAGAATTCTCCGAACACAATGCCGAAAACCGCATTTCGACCGGTGCTGTAGAAAAATATTTAGTTATTCTGGATGATTTTGGTCTAATTTCCCTGGTCTAAAAGTACTGTTTGCATGAAAGTAAGGAATGAATATTAACTGTACTGTATGATACGGACTCGTCACATCAATCATGGTTGTAGTCGGTCCTACAAACATTGACTTTATTATTGTTTATTCAGGAGTCTGTCTAGAAACGGCCTACTTTCCTTCGTACTATTGATCTACCGCGGTCACGTCATCTTTCATCTACACGTAGACGCTCCCAGCAGATAATATGGAATAAAAACATTTTTTTATTAATTTTAATTTTCTAAAGTACTACACCAAGTCTAAATATATTGGAATGAATTTTTTAAACAGTTAAAAGTTACAATTTTGTCGACTGTATATAGGCCTAACCTTCTCAACATATCATTTTCATTGTTTGCTGAAGAATCCTACAGCTGGAACCATTCCTACTTATGTATAAAATATAAATTTAATAAGTAATATTAGAGAGGACCTCTATTGTGCGGAACATATATTTGTATTTTATTTTTCAACCGGAACCAACGAGTACCGTCAAGTACCCATTCTTGGGACAGCAGCCTAACTTGGGACAATTTGGGACTTTACATTTTTTATGGTTGGCTAACCTGATGTTTTCTATTGTTGCTATAAAATTGGTATGAATTGTTAGGGGGATATAGAACGAAGCTAAAAAAGAGTTTATAGGTAAAATTAAAAACAGACTAATGCCACCTTTAAAACTAGCTAACTGCGAAATTATAAAAGATCCCAAGAGGTTTTTGTTTTTCCACATGTTAAAGGTGTGGAAAAGGATGTCGAGCTTCGTCGAATCAAACGAGTTGTTGAACCATTTAGGGAGGAAAAAATTGAGAGGACAACACACGTTTTGATTATTAAGTGCCATTTTGTAGTTTTACTTTAGTATAGGCTAGTGATCTCAAAAAAATTCGATGTTGAGATTTTTGTGGAAATATCCGTTTTGGGACCCCCTGAGTGGTGGGGGAAAGTGGTTTTTTACAAAATGTCTGTCTGTATGTATGTATGTCTGTCTGTCTGTATGTCTGTATATATATACAAAGCTAGAGAGAAAACTATTCAACCGATTTCGAACAAATTTGCACCAAACATGTCAATTTGGCATGTATAGAGGCATGAAAAAAGGGTTTGAAAATTTTTGAAAAACAACTCCCTTTTTGGCAAGAAAAAACCCAAAAAATCAGTTATAGTTTTTTTTAAAAAACGGCTCTAACGATTTTGATAAAATTTGGCTTATTTGTAGCGCTTAATGTATTCTACCATATGCAAGAACCAGCACATTTCTAAAAATTCTTGTTTAGCTAATAATAATAACTGAATTTTGTTGGTTTTTTGGTCCAAAAGGGTGTTGTTTTTAAAATTGTTTCGAATCCTTGTTTCGTGCATCTATACAGGCCTGATTGACATGTTTGGTGCAAATTTGTTCGAAATCGATCGAATAGTTTTCTCTCTAGCTAATAATAATAATATTTATTAGTTAATCCCTTTCTTTAATATCACCTCTCCTACAACACCTACAAAATTATGAAGTCACAGTGAATCTGTTTATTAATTTAAATATATTTGTGAAAAAGCATGTGCCAGTTTCTATTACCGTTTATTTTTTTTGTTAAACTGTTTAAAATGTTAACTGTCTATTTAGGTTATTTGATAACTTTTTTTACAATAAAGAGTTTTTTGTTTATAAAATTGTGTGAAAATGTATTCCTTTGTAGGTTTGTGTGATGAGAGTAGTAAAAAAAAGATCGTTGGTCTCCCAAGTATAATTAAAGGGGTTCTAACATTTTATATCAGGCAGAACATACATTGCCCCAAGTTATTGAAGATATCCTAGTAGCCCAATCAATGAAGGTTTTTTTGTCGCAACTAATTAGGGGAAAGCTGATTGTTTTATATGTGATAGAACCTTTAGAGATATATATTTTCTCAAAAGTCCACGCCTCTCCCCCTTGTGCTTCCCTCCCACCCAACCTGGAAGCGTACAAATGTAGAGTTTCACTAGATTGCTTACAAGTTCGTTAATACTCATCGTAGTGAATTAATATTTTGTCCATTTGTTCCTCAATACATATTTTGTTCTTATACATTTTTCGTTAAAGTTAATATTAAGGGAGTTATTAAACCACAAACACCAAACAAATGGTTTCTCAAAGCATATAAATTTACTTTATTAAATATATTTTTTAAACTAATTAAAATATACAAAAATGGTACAGATAAAGCTTGTAGTATGTAGCTTTAGCTTTAATATGATGTGGATAATTACTTGTTTAAATTGATCGCTTGCCCATGCACGCCGCTCCAGTCGTTCGACGCAAGTTTTATAACAGCTTCGCAGGGATGTAAGTACAATGGATGTTGCAGTATTATTTTATTAAATGAGTATGCTTATATACTGTTTGTAATCTATATAAATAAAAGCGAAATACCACTCACTCACTCACTCACTCACTGAACCACTCATCATGATTTCTCAAAAACTACCGAACGGATTGAAATGAAATTTGTTATGTGGCTTCCTCTAGGGCCATAGGTGCTTACTAAGAAAGGATTTGAAAAAATTCTAAATTTTAGGGGGGTTTGGGGGATCAAAGTTATTAAAAAATAATTTCTTCAAAACTACCGAACGGATTGGAATGAAATTTGTTATGTAGCTTCCTCTAGGGCCATAGGTGCTTACTAAGAAAGGGTTTGAAAAAATTCAAAATTTTAGGGGGGGTTTGGGGGATCAAAGTTATTAAATCACGATTTCTTCAAAACTACCGAACGGATTGGAATTAAATTTGGTATGTAGCTTCCTCTAGAGCCATAAGTGTTCACTAAAAAAGGGTTTAAAAAAATTTGAAATTTTAGAGGAATTTGGGGGGTAAAAATGACTAAATCACGATTTCTCAAAAATTACCGAACAGATTGGAATGAAATTTGGTATGTAGCTTCCTCTAGGGCCATAGGCTCTCGCTAAGAAAGGGTTTTAAAAATTTCAAAATTTTAGGGGGGTTTGGTTGAATCAAAGTTATTAAATCACGATTTCTTCAAACTACCGAACGGATTGGAATGGAATTTGGTATGTAGATTCCTCTAGGGCCATAGGTGCTCACTAAGAAAGGGTATGAAAAATTTCGAAATTTTAGGAGGGGTTTGGGGGATCAAATTTACTAAAATCGTAATTTCAGATCATTTATTATTTAAGATTTATATATATATAAGCCAAATATCACTCACTGACTGAACACTTAAAAAGAATACAATTACGTTAAAAAGACTGAAAATACCAACCACCACGGGCAACGCCGTACGGGTCAGCTAGTATATATATATATTTGGTTGTAAGTAGATTAGGTGAGTTTGTATTACATAGATGTGTACATAATTGTGTATCCCTTTAATTAAAATAGTTTCAATAACAAATAAATTGGAAGTTTAGTACTTGTATTTTAGCCTTTTATGGTATCGTTTTTACTTAGTATGCTTTTTCAAAAACAAAAACAAAACACTTTGAATAAGTGAACAAACAAATTTTATTTCTTGGGACTATAACTTGGGCTATTGGGACAACAACGTTTTATTTTTTAAATTTACTTTGTGTTAGGTACATTGCAAATGTTATTACTAATTCAAAAGGTACTAAGGTAGAACATAGTTTTCATATATTTTCTTTCACCCTATTTAAAAAAATAAGTCTATTGGAGAATAAAACTCAAAACTGTCCCAAATATGGGCACTTATCTGGTTTCATAGTCCCTAAACGGCCCAAGATAACAAACACATTAAAAAGTTCGTTTAGCCTCCGAAACAAACAATTATTTATTTTAAACGCTCATTGTATAAAATTAATAGTGTAGTTTATAACAACTAACTGTAGCCACCGCTCACAGTACTGGTATGTGAGTCTTATGAGAGAAATAAAAACACCACCTATTAAATGTTGTAAAAACAAACTAAAACATCTGTCTCAGCCATCTCCTTAATTACAGAGTTGCGTGACGGGCTTTATTTAGAATCTTAACTATTTTTAACTCCAAAGTGCTTCTATAAGACTGACCTAGAAACATTAAACCTTAATGTGGGGAGGGGGGTTAAAGGTACCATTTTTTTATTTTTTGCCTATATCTCAGTAGGGGTTGGTTATACGAAACATATAATCGTATACAAAATTAAAGCTGACAAAATTCTCTACATTTTATATACCCATAGTATTTTTGATATCTTTAACCGTTAATAAGATATAAGCTCGGTAATTTTGGTAATTGGTAATTTTCGAAAAAGCGTTTCTTCGCATTGGAATACAAATAGTTCCCCACGCGGTCTACCCTCGTGAGGTCACTCCAGTTCTTATCTCGTTCGTAGAAAGTCAAATCATTGTGTATTTCGCCTCAGTATATTATTTTATTTTATTATTACTATTATGTCGCTATGTCGACGGAAAACTGTTTTGTTTCTAGCTTTAGTTGAGTTAGTTTATATAACGTCATACGTCCGTAGGAAGTCGAATTATTGTGTTTTTCGCTTTTATATTTTATTATTATACGGTTGTAGCAGGTATATTGCAGCATTGGTTCGCTAGTGTAGCGCCGCCTTAAGAGATAGATATACGCTGGAAAGAGATATTTTCCTACTTAGAAGATGGATACGATAACCTAAGTAAAAACTTGTGAAATAATGATATCGGTAAATAAATGGTTATAAATACCTTGTATGTCTCAACAATCATTTTTTTATACATATATAAATGCAACATGTTTCGCCGCATCACTGACGTCATCTTCAGCCAAAAAGAGCCCAAATCTATATATTAATTTGAAAAGTTTTTTTTGTAATCCGAGTGAGATCTCGAGTTTTACTGGACCGATATACACGCAATTATTCGAAAATTAAAGGTAATTGTCTGTATGTTTGCCCATTTTGCTTGGATTTCAGCTATTGCCTCACTAAATTTTCTAAAAACGGAAATTAAAATCTCTTACGGCAAATTAACATGGAGTAAAATTTTAAGCTTATTCCGAGTGATATCTGGAGTTCTATTGGACCGATTGACATGCGGTTTGTGTTAAATGAAAGGTGATTAACTGTATATTTATTTGTCCATTTGCCTTAACATTTTATTATTCCTTCATTTAATATTTAAAAAATGGAATTTAAAATATTTTCTATTCGTTAACACTGTTTTTACTGATCAACTGAATAGTACACATCAGCTGATTATAACAGCACATGTTGTATTATCATTTGGAGTTCTATTGGACGGATATAATAGCACAGATCAGCTGATTATAACAACACATGTTTTATTATCATAACATGGTTTGTTTATGTTGGAATTTACTTTATTGAAGTAGGTTATGTTTAATTTTGCTGTTGCAGTGATGAAACGGGATAACTACCCTTAAAATTAAATAATTAAAATGGGATAGCTAGCCATATAAAATTACATTACCATTAAACACCCATAAGTTTTATAAGCGCTCTATCAGCCCTGTCCTGATCATAAGAATGTTATTTTAACCACAAGTCTCTTCAAAATTATGTTTTCAATACACTCACTAAATTGTGTTTGTTATTTCAATCCAAGTGTTTATTTATATACTAAAATCAAGCAATAGCGAAGCATTGCCGGGTCCCCTAGTTATTATTATTAGGACTACTTAAGGAAAATATACATTGTCTTATTCGTGCTATCAGCGAGGTTTACGACAGTAAAAAACCTGACGAATCGGACACTTCGGCTAAACAGTACTAGGATACAGAAACTGATCCAGACTACTTTTAATATAAGTTCTCATCATTATTAATAATTTCCGTCATTTACTTTTTTTGTTTGTTTTTCATTAGTTCTTGTTCAGTATATTCTCTAACTACAATATCATAAACATTTAAAGTTGGCTAAGTAATAGTAGGTTAATACCGCCTGTTATGTTAAAATATTGAACATTCTGCATCGATTTACCAGTAAACATAAACAACTTATTATACGTAAAACCTTCTATTTTGATAGAATCTCTTGCAACTAGCATCCCACCAGTAGAACTTGGTACAATTACAATGTGCATCAAATTACATCATCACTGTATAACAATGTCATTATGGATGAAACGAAGAAACGCGAAATGGAAAGTTTCACCAAGTTTTCCGTAACGCTAATTAATGACTTATAACTTATTGCCATCATTAACAACATTGTATTGTATTACTAATCTATTTAATTTGTATTATTATTTTTTTTTTTTTTAGTTGGATCAGGAAAATTATATTTAAACTGTTGATTAATTTTTAGGCCTATTGTGATGCCGAATAAAAAGTTTCAAGTTTGCATAATAAGTGAATGTTGAAAGAAAACCTACCAAAGCTATATCAAGGAATGGTGATGACTAGCTCTATAAAGATTTAAGATTACAAAATGGTAGTGCTGAGAATCTATTAAGATAATATGTAATTGTCGGATGTACAGTAGGAAATATATGTCATGAAGCGACTAGCTGTATGCGCAGAAGCAGGGATGGCCAATGTGCATGCGCGCTAACATCGTGGAGGCCAGCGTAGCGAGTCATTCGGTAACAGAGGTTAGTCGCGTTATCTAGTGCACTGCCTTTCCTAAAAACATTGTTTTAATTTGGATTCGAATAACAGGGTCATAACATTTTTTAATTATAATAAAAATAGTACCACTCAAAAGAGCACAAACTGAATAAATTTTACTCATTTGAAAAAATTTGTAATTAGTAATAAAGGAACAATTTTTTTTTATAATTTGCGCTATGAAAAATCTGTAAATGTAAGAGCTGAAAACATGCAACTCAGTGCACGAGGTATAGTCAACAATATTGTTATAGCATGCTATTTCTTGAAAAAATAATATAGAAAATGCCAGTCAGCTAAAACGTATTCTTACGCTATCTTACTTAATCTTTTCTAACGTTACCTTAATTAAAATCTATTCTAACGTTATTTGATTAATACATAGTAATGTAATTTAAGATGTAGTAATACGTTTAATAAACATGTAATTATGAAAGTTCGCAAAAAATGTGACACAGTAAGCCATGAGCCGCGCTCCGGCCTTAAAAACAGAATGGGTAGTAGTGTACTCAGCAGTCAAATCCCCACCCCGCCACACATAATATACCTCCTCCCTTCCACACTCACATCCCTACCTGCGCGAATCGCTTCTTTACATATATTTCCTACTGTAAACATATATATAAACATGAATGTTTCTTTGTCCTTTATAGGCTCAAAACCTATTCAACCAAATCCAGCAAACAATTCACATTTCGTCCACATTAATGCCAGAAATGTTTAGACATTACAATTACTACAATCTAAGGGGTTGAAATGGCGCTATCCCTATGAAATAAATTGAACTGTCTTCATACAAGCTACACAGCTAAATACTGTTCTTAAACGATATTTAAACTTAAGTAGTAAAGTAGTTTAAATTCAATTACTTAAGACAAAGTGCTGAAATGTTATATCCACCCTTAAAATTAAATAATCATGTATACAATGACTTTTGTTTAGGTTCAAAAACAACTAATTTACACATATTAGTGCAGGATTGTTTAGAGAATATGGTCACTACAAACAAATAGATTAAAATAGGGTAACTACTCCAATACAATAAAAATAAATTGCTAACTTCCAACCAGCTATGGAGCTAAATTTGTGTAATAGTATTCCTAAGTGACATAAAAATAATTTACATTTCGATACTTACGTAAAAATAATGAAATTGAATAATTTCTCTAAAATTAAATCAAGCAATAGAAGCATTGCTGGGTCCACTAGTATATTTATAGTTTTAGTTATAGCAAGCATACATTGTTTATGACACGGGAAAATGAAAAATGGTATTAGATAAGAATCTGTCAGCTGCGATTCAAACTAAAAAAGTTGTTTTTCAAATATATTCCGAATTACAAAAGTTTGGTTTTATTTGTCTTGATGTATTTCTCCCTTGCTTTACACTATTCAATTTAAGAAGCTACCACTAACAGATAAGCATCCCAGGGTGTTTATGATTCCATCTTCGGTTGCGTTAAAAATGTTTTTGTAATAACGAGTTTATAATTTCATTCTTGTAAGTTTTAGTTTAGATTTATATCCCTCCGATGATGGTAACTTGGTTACTGAAATGTACATCAGGGAACTAGAATAACGATATTAATAAATGTGTTTCAGTTTATTTGTGTAGTTTATTTACCGAACTTCTGGTTGGGGCTTCAGTGTTTCTTATAATCACATGTTATATAACAAAGAAAAATAAGAATTCATTACTCAACACGAAGCGGTACAAAACTCATAAAACAGTGATTGTTTTCGAAAGAGTGGTAAAGTATACTTTAATAATTTATAATAATATAATTTAAATAAAACTAAATCATTGACTCAACAAATTGTTTACTACGCAAAAATGAAGAAATGGTTTGTGCGAACATGTGTTCACGGTTTTTCTCTTAAACCTATTTCCATTTAGTCATTCAGTTTTGTATGCTTATATTTTTTATTTCCTGTTCAGTTTTCTTACATTTTAGCTTTAATTTCACTTAATCAACTTAACGAGAATTGATACTCCAGAAACGTTGAAACGTAGGCCTATTTCTGTTTACACAAATAATAATAAATGTCTGAAAAAACAAATATAATAAAATGAAAGCACGAGGCTTCCCGAATTTTGGCAAAAGTTTTTGTTTACTGCATAATATATATTACTGATAAAAATTTTGATAATTGCTTTTATCTAAATGTTACTGCGAACAATTACAATGATGTTATTAAAATGAACAAATACGAACTTGGTTTGCAACTCAAGGATGGGTTAGTAATAAGATTATTCTCTAGCAACGAGCCCCAATGGCGGATCTAGGGAAGGCACACGGGCACGTGCTCCTCAAGGAATTTTTTTTAGGTTTTAGGTTTGAATTTATTTTGAAACTACACAATAGTTAAAATTTAAAATAAATTGTTTTTCTGTTGTTAAATTTGTATACAACAATAAAAAAACACAACAACAATATTTTTACGATGCTTAAAAATATTTAAGTATCATCTTCTACTTGAATCCTACAGACGGTACCATGTTGCTGCTAACGCGCGTAGCGGTTATCAGCTGAAACTACATCGGGGTGTCTGTGTGGACTGTAAGCATGATTGATAGTTTCGCCAAATAACCGACAGAGTGTATAGAAGCGCTAAGTGCTGCACCACTGGTACTGTTTTGGTTTTGTTGTTTAAGTTTAGTACAGTAATTTGAGTGACTGAGTGAAGAGGTACAGACGTGATTAATACATTGGTCTGAATTGGAAAGCTTCAAAAGCTCCTGCCTAAGGAGGCAAAATTTCAAGAAGTATGATTTGGTTTTGGATGTGCCAGATTCTGTGAAAATGACCTACCATGTAATGATGTGTTAAAAGGAGAGCTGAGTATTTTTAAACACATGTGAGGCTCTAGTTCAGATAGTTTCCCAAAACAGCCCTTGCCATAAAACGCTCATCAGACCTTCCAAACATAGCTAAACGTTTTGTTTCAGATGATTTGTACCATACCCTTCATTACGACGAGTACAGCTGAGCGGTCTTTTTCAGCTCCGCGAAGGATGAAAAAATACCTAAGGACTACTATGACGCAGGATCGACTTAATGGGCTTGCAAATTTACGCACCAACCAAGACATCTCTTCAAAGATCACAGCAGAAGAAGTTTTTATGTTGTTTGCTAAACAAACACAAGAGAAAGTTATCTTTTGCAATTACAACCAATTGGACATTTTATTAGGTGTATCTTGATTCATCTTGTTGTATCTACTGTATTGTACTTGTTGTATATCTATTGAACCATACTTTTTTCTATTTCATGTGTTGACATTATCAGTGTGAATATAATGTACTGGCTGGCCCGACCCGGCTTTGCACGGATAGACATATCAAAGTTAAATACGTATATTAACAAAAAATATATTGTATCAATAAATATATTACACTATGTATTTCTTATGAGGATATTTAGTAACTTTTAGTAACAATTTGTCTTTCTTAACGAGCACCTAGGGCCCTAGAGGAAGCTACATAATAAATTTCATTCCAATCCGTTCGGTGTTTCTTTTTAATAGCTTTGATCCCCCAAACTCCCCTAAAATTTCGAATTTTTTTAAACCCTTTCTTAGCGAGTACCTAGGGCCCTAGAGGAAGCTACATACCAAATTTCATTCCAATCCGTTCGATGGTTTTAGAGAAATGGTGGTAACTTTGACCCCCCCCTAAACCCCCCTAAAATTTCGACTTTTTTGAAACCCTTTCTCAGCGAGCATCTATGGCCCTAGAGGAAGCTACATACGAAATTTCATTCCAATCCGTTCGGTAGGTTTTGATAAATCGTGATTTATTAACTTTGAGCCCCCAAAACCCCCTTAAAATTTCGAATTTTCGGAAACCCATTCTTAGTGCGCGTCTAGAACCTATAAAGAGTATTAGTGCTAAATTTCATGTTTGTAGGCCTCGTGGTTTTGGAGAAACTGTGATGAGTCAATGGTATTTGGCTTTTATAAGTATAGATTAAATGAAGATGAAATTGACTGTATTGTATACCAATTTTTTATTAGCTTGAAACCCAAATGTAAAATTTGTTTTCAAACTAATCCTTCTTTAATTTAATCACGAGTTAGATTATTTTCCCGGGGAGTATTCCGTAGGAGTGGTGCTCCATCCAAACATAAATCCTGAATCCGCCCCTGACTGACCGATTGAATGAGCCATTCATAATCAACTGCCATCCAAAACTATGATAACTATAGCCTTAAAGTTGTACCTTCACATTACTATGTAGTAGAGGTGGGCTGAGAAAGAATTTAGCAAAATATAGATTTTAAGGCCTATACTTAAACAATAAACGTATCTTGAAAGCATTTTGATTCATTACGATATGAACCAAACTGGCAAATTTAGAATCAGGTAACTGATCTTCACAACCAGCAGTTTTTTGAGGTTAGGTAATAGCAAACACTAACAACGAAAAAGGCTCCTACTATATCGTAATTCAAACAATGATCACTATTAAAATTACGGTAACTTTATTCTTTACTAGGTCTATCTGACCAGTTTGAAATACTGTTTTACCGAATTACACTTTGCTTATATTTTCTAACTTGAAAATTGTCTCCCTTCTGGTTAAAAATAAAAAATCATAGTCCTAATCAATAGTCATTCACTTAATCAATAGTCATTCCCTTAATAGTCATTCCCTTAATCAATAATCATTCCCTTAATCAATAGTCATTCCCTTAATCAATAGTCATTCCCTTAATCAATAGTCATTCCCTTAATCAATAGTCATTCCCTTAATCAATAGTCAT